>QNTS01000468.1:623145-653535 GCA_003317085.1 Hucho hucho
ACAGAGGGAATCGGAGATGAAGTTCCCAGCTGACCCAGAGTCGAGGAGGGCGTGTACTGGAAGAGAGACATGTGAGGCAGAAAGGATAACTTCAGTAGTAAGCGGTTTCATATTTTCTGATGAGTAATGGAGGACACTCACCATGGGTCGTGGCGGTCGGATGGGACAGGCAGAGATGATGTGCCCACCATCGCCACAGTACAGACATAGGCCCTGGGTCAGCCTCCTCTGTCGCTCCGTGTCTGAAAGACGAGTGTTATCCAGTTGCATGGGTACTGGTTCTGGAGAGCTGGTAAATTCTGGCTGGCGAGACGGAGTAAGTGAAGGCTGGCCCTGTAAATCTTCCAGGCAGGGCTGCATACGACGATCGGTTCGGATGGCGAGATGAATGAACCGTTCGAGACCCATGGAATCGTCATATGCAGCGAGATGCAGTCGCAGTCGTGGATTCAATCCCTGCCGATAGGTGGTGAGGAGCGAGCGCTCGTTCCACCCACTGGCCGTCGCGAGAGTCCGGAACTTGAGGGTATAATCTGAAACGGAATCTTTATTTTGACTGAGATGGTATAACTGCTCACCTACAGAGGAATCGTCATCAGCAATCCCGAAGACATCACGGAAGTGAGTGACGAAGTTGTCCAGTGATTGCGTGACGATCGAGTTGTGATTCCAGATAGTTTGGGCCCAGTGGAGCGCTCGTCCCGTCAGCAGGGAAATGATGAATGATACCTTCGATCGTTCGGTGGGAAAATGAGGCGACTGCATTTCCAGGGCCAGCGAACACTGCAGGAGAAAACCGGCGCAATCCTCCGCCAAGCCCGAGAAGGGCGCTGGATTGGCCACGGGACTGGAAGTTACTGGTGGTGAAGGAGGAGTGGTGACGGGAGATGCGGAAGTGGTCGAGGAAAGTGCACGTTTGAGGGCATCCACTACCTCCTGAAAAGGATCTGGGGAACTCATCCTGTTGCTGTGATGTGGTCTGGTCTTCTGTTATGGAATAGAGACTCAAGACACAAGGTTCCAAAAGAGTAACAGGTTTATAGCTTAATTGTCGATGATGAAGGAGGTAGCCGGATGATGATGCTGGAATCAGGAAGACGAAGGAGACACTGGAAGGCAGATGAATAAAGCTGGCATCAAAGGTGTAGGTCAGAGGAGCCGGGAGTGAGTCCTTACTGAAACGAGACCAGACAAAGTGACTGTGTGAAGAGAGTGGCTTTATGCTGACTGTGCTGATGATCCAATGACGTGCAGGTGCGGGTGATTAGAACTCAGGTGACAGTGATCTCTGTGATTGTGTGGTGGTGGAGCCTGGTTGATTCCTGACACATGCGTGCCGTACACAGCCTAGTTTCAGCGGAATATCATCTTCAGGCAGCAAGAGTGTGCAGCTCTCAAATGGTTTTTTAAACATTGTTGTGGACTTAGAACATACATTTTTTGGCTAAGCTAGCTAGACCGTGGGAAAAATATTGCTCGCTATTAGACAGTGACCTGTTGACCTTCAAGAAGGCAGAAGTTTCTGATTGGATAATTTTTAACTCTTCAGTGTTAACCCTTTCCATCAAAAAACTGAAGAGATGAATTCAGAACATCATTGATAATAGTAATATTATTATTGTTTTGATATTATTATAATCATTATTTTATAAATACTTATCCCTTCTCTGAAGGCGTAGAAGGCCCTTTGTTCCCCATTGTGTTTGAGTTAGTAAAAATGTGTATAGTGTCTCTATTTTTTCACCATTATGAATGTCTAAAGAATCCATATGACGTTCTGACATTAACACGGAAATACTGGACAGGTTGAATGTGGTGGTGATTTGCCAAAATTACAATTGTGGTCTTGAATTGAACTCGCATTTTTCAATTTTCTGGTCTCGGTCTCGAACCCCTTGTCCCCCTCCCGGTCTCATTCGTGACTCAGTGTAGATTTACTCCGGTCTTGGTCCTGAATCGGTCTTGCTTTAGGTGGTCTCAAACAGAACACAGATTTTTATACTTTTTACTACTTCTTTCACCACTTAATGTCTTGAAATCTTTGGTTGTTTACTACACTACCTTACTCACTCTGTTTAGCCCATGTCCCAGTGGTAATTTTTGCATGTAAATCTTGGTGGGAAAACCCCAAAAAAATGTTTTAGATGCATGCCAGCAAAGCCACTACACAACACTAAACAATACATTAATTGCACTATGACGGTAACAAATGGTGCCCACAAACTGTTAGGGCCTACTTAAAGCTGTCCAATGAGCAATCCCAACACCTTACCACTGCTACACCTGGCTATCAGCGAAGCCTTGTCTGGCAGCAATACAGTTAATTCAGCCTCATTCACTGCCTTTGTAAAAAATAATTGCTAATATGGCTGACTTGCTAAAACAAATGTGGATTCTACTGACAAACAATGGCATAAGGGGATGACGAGTGGATAAGAGTCAATCCATAATTTTGATTAAGACATTAATGAGCGAGCTAGGACGGACATAGTCAATATAAATATTTGTTCAGCACTTTTGAAATGTACAGCGACAGAATTCAGAACATGAGCAGTTCTTAGAGTATTCTCCCTATACACCAAGTCAGAACCGTAGGATAAATAAAGGGTGCATATAACCAGACAATGAAAGCGCTTACATTATTCAATGATTACATTTCTCTAAAACAGGCTATAGTATAAGAAATCCAGAGAAGACCCAGACGCAGACAGCTAGAGTCACAGATGTTTATTGACAACAGGGGGAAGGCAAAAGACAGGTCAAAGGCAGGCAGAGGTCCGTAATCAGGGGCAGGCAAAAGACAGGTCAAAGGCAGGCAGAGGTCCATAATCCAGGGCAGAGTCAATAAGGTAGAGAACAGCAGGTAGGCTCGGGGTCAGGACAGGCATAGGTTCGTAAACGGGTCAGAGTCAGGCAGGTACAGAACGGCAGACAGGCTCGGGTTCAGGGCAGGCAGAGGTTCGTTAACGGCTCAGAGTCAGGCAGGTACAGAACGGCAGGCAGGCTCAGGTTCATGGCAGACAGAATGGTCAGAACTGAGGAAAGTAGGAAACAGAACTTGAGAAAGCGGGGAAAAGGGTGAAACATGCTGGTAAGACCTGACAAGACAAGACGAACTGGCAACAAATGTTTATCGATTTAAGCTTGGAAAAGTGACGCTTAAACCCAGACTTGGGAACACACACCCACTCCACTGAATAGCAGACTATTGTTAGCCACTGATTCCTTCCAAACTATTGTTGAATTTGTGATTTCCAACTTCAAATCAATTCAAATTGTATTTGTCACATGCGCCGAATACCTTACAGTGAAATGCTTACTTACAAGCCCTTGACCCTGATAGGCATTCTGAATGCAGCTTGAGGCTTAATAAAAATTCCAGCTGTTGGATAGCCAAACTCTGTCTGGATTCAAATAGGAATTACACATCACTTTGCAAACCAGCATAATCTGACTTGAAGGCCAGATGTGGCCTGTAAACCAGGACTTTACTAACAAAGCTGCATTAGCGTAAAGCTACTGTAGGCTATCAAAGTAAGGGCTGATGATATACTGTATGTATTGTCGTATAGTTTAATTGTAATGATATCAGATTTGTTAAGAAGGCGCCGAAGATGATGGCTGACGTTTTACATGCTCCTGACCAATTGTGCTATTTTGTAATTTTTTTGCATGGTGTGTAACTTATTTTTTTACATATTGTGTACATAATGTTGCTGCTACCGTCTTTTTTGAACAAAAATCTATTCTGGACTGCAGAACAGCGATTACTCACTACGAACTGGAAGAAGCTTTTTCCTTTAACGAGTCAGACGAGAAGGATATACTGCTCTCACGGAACAGGCCCAAATCCCCATCATTTGCGTGAAGTAAAGACGGAGGGAAAGAGGATGCAGATCGGGCTGCCTTCTGAGAATCTGTAGGCGAGCGAGTAAACTCCCACTGCCATCCATTCTACTTGCTATCATGCAATCATTGGAAAATAAAATTGATGACCTACGATTGTGATTATCCTACCAACGGGACATTAAGAACTGTAATGTCTTATGTTTCACCGAGTTGTGGCTGAATGACGACACGGATAATATAGAGCTAGCGGGACTTTCCATGCACCGGCAGAACAGAGAAGCTACATCTGGTAAGACAAGGGGTGGGGGTGTGTTTCTTTTTGTCAGTAACAGCTGGTGTGCAATGTCTAATATTAAAGAAGCCTAGAGGTATTACCTCGCCTGAGGTAGAGTACATTGTGATAAGCTGTAGACCACACAATCAACCAAGAGAGTTCTCATCTATATTATTCGTAGCCATTTATTTACTACCACAGACCGATGCTGGCACTAAGACCACACTCAACCATCTCTATAAGGCCATAAGCAAACAAGACAATGCTTACCCAGAAGCGGCGCTCCTAGTGGCTGGGACTTTAATGCAGGAAAACTTAAATCAGTTTGACCAAATTTTTACCAGCCTGTCACATGTGCAACCAGAGAACAAAAAAAAAACTCTAAACCATCTTTAGATGACAGAGATGCATACAAAGCTCTCCGCCGCCCTCCATTTGGCAAATCTGACCATAGTTATATCCTCCTGATTCCTGCTTTCAAGCAAAAACTAAAGCAGGAAGTACGAGTGTCTCGCTCACTACGGAAGTGCTCAGATGAGCGGATGCTACGCTACAGGACTGTTTTGCTAGCACAGACTGGAATATGTTCCAGGATTCATCCAATGGCATTGAGGACTATACCACCTCAGTCATCGGCTTCATCAATAAGCACATAGACAACGTCATCCCCACAGTGACCGTACATACATATCCCAAGCAGAATCCATGGATTACAGGCAACATCCGCATCGAACTAAAGGCTAGAGCTGCCGCTTTCAAGGAGCGGGAAACTAATCTGGATGCTTATAAGAAATCCCGCTATGCCCTCAGATGAACCATCAAACAAGCAAAGCGTCAATACAGTTTTAAGATTGAATCCTACTACACCGGTTCTGACGCTCGTTGGATGTGGCAGAGCTTGAAAACTATTACGGACTACAAAGGGAAACCCAGCCGCTACCAGACAAACTAAATGCCTTTTATGGTCGCTTCGAGGCAAGCAACACTCAAGCATGCACAAGGGCACCAGCTGTTCTGGATGACTTTGTGATAACGCTCTCAGTAGCCGATGTGAGCAAAACCTTTAAACAGGTCAACATTCACAAAGCCACGGGGCCAGATGGATTCCCAGGACGTGTACTCAAAGCATGCGCGGACCAACTGGCAAGTATCTTCACTGACATTTTCAACCTCTCCCTGACTGAGTCTGTAATACCTACATGTTTCAAGCAGACCACCATAGTCTCTGTGCCCAAGGAAGCGAAGGTAACCTGCCTAAATGATTACCGCCCCATAGCACTCACGTCGGTAGCCATGAAGTGCTTTGAAAGGCTGGTCATGGATCACATCAACAGCAACCTCCTGGATAACCTAGACCCACTCCAACTCGCATACCGCCCCAACAGATCCACAGATGACACAATCTCAATCGCACTCCACACTGCCCTTTCCCACCTGGACAAAATGAACAACTATGTGAGAATGCTGTTCATTGACTACAGCTCAGCATTCAGCACCATAGTGCCCACAAAGCTTATCACTAAGCTAAGGAACCTGGGACTAAACACCTCCCTCTGCAACTGGATCCTGGACTTCCTGACGGGCCGCCCCAGGTGGTAAGGGTAGGTAACAACACATCTTCCACGCTGATCCTCAACACTCGGGCCCCTCAGGGGTGTGTACTTAGTCCCCTCCCTGTTCACCCACGACTGCTTGGCCAAACATGACTCCAACTCCATTTTAAGTTTGCTGACGATACAACAGTGGTAGGCCTGATCACGGACAACGATGAGATGGCCTATAGGTAGGAGGTCAGAGAACTGTCAGTGTGGTGCCAGGACAACAACCTCTCCCTCAATGTGAGCAAGACAATGGAGGTGATCGTGGACTACAGGAAAAGGCTGGGCCGAACAGGTCCCCATTAACATCAACGGGGCTGTAGTGGAGCGGGTCGAGAGTTTCAAGTTCCTTGGTGGCCACAACACCAACAAACTATCATGGTCCAAACACAGTCATGAAGAGGGCATGACAAACATTTTCCTCCTCAGGAGACTGAAAAGATTTGGCATGGGTCCCCAGATCCTCAAAAAGATCTACAGCTGCACCATCGAGAGCATCCTGACCGGTTGCATCTCCACCTGGTATGGCAACTACTCGGCATCTGACCGTAAGGCGCTACAGAGGTTAGTGCGTACGGCCCAGTACATCACTGGGGCCAAGCTTCCTGCAATCCAGACCTATATAATAGGCGGTGTCAGAGGAAAGCCCATAAAATTGCCAGATTCTCCAGTCACCCAAGTCATAGACTGTTTTCTCTGTTACCACACGGCAAGCGGTACCGGAGCGCCAAGTCTAGGACCAAAAGGCTCCTCAACAGCTTCTACCCCCAAGCCATAAGACTGCTGAATAATTAATCAAAAGGCCACCGGAATATTACATTGACCCCCCTCCATTTGTTTTGTACACTGCTGCTACTCGCTGTTTATTATCTAGGCATAGTCACTTCACCCCTACCTACATGTACAAATTACCTCAACAAACCTGTACTCCCGCACACTGGTACCGGCACCCCCTGTATATAGCCTCGTTATTGTGTTACTTTTATTATTTTAAATGTTTTACTTCAGTTTATTTGGTAAATATTTTCTTAACTCTCCTTGAACTGCACTGTTGGTTAAAGGCTTCTAAGTTAGCATTTCACGGTAAGGTCTACACATGTTGAATTCGGTACATGTGACAAATAAGGTTTGATTTGTGTTGTCTAGGTACAAGACTTTAAATACAAAGAATTCAATAACCATCTGTCAATAACAAATACAGTCATGTGTGGTTACTCTACAATTCACTCAAAAAGAAATGGAACACTAGGAAATATGCAAATTTGATTTTACACCAAACAGTGTTAAAACAACACCCAAAAATGTACTGTAACACTACAGGTGTTAATGTCTAACAATGAGTAATTGTAACAGCGTCAGCACAAAGTGTTGCAAAGTTCATTTCAACACATTAAGAGTTGAATGGGAGTTGAACACTGCAACAGAGTTAAATATTTTACACTTTCAAAATAGTTATTTTTACACCAGTTCAGTGGGACTCATATGTTCACAGAAATACTTTCAGAGTAAATGTGCACCATTGATTTTGCTTTTTAGGGTGAGTCAGAAGGGTTCAGTTGTGATAGTTTTTAAAAACGTATAATGATTGAGTTCTATTCATTTTCATCTTACCAATGGAATGGAAGCCTGGAATCTGTGTATACTGTGTATATATATATTTTTTCAGTCTTATTTCTTATTTGCAGAGCTTCCTAATTTTTTGGGCCAGTGCACTTAATTATTCAATTTTTTCTGTCTTACCAGGGAGAATATTCATGCTTCTTATGTAATGGGTCTCATTTGTGAGTGATCAGTTAGTCATGGTTCCTGTGTGGATGAACAGGCCGGGCCTCCCTAGAGTCTTACTATTAATGACAGAGCAAGAATGAAACCTCTTGGGAAACATCCTCTATTAATATTTAACGTCTCTTATATAATTTATATGGTTAGGATGCTCTTAGTAAGAGATTTATGTGACTTACACTATCTAAGAGAGGTTTAATACTAGCTCAATCCCTGGCTGAGTGATATACAGTACTTCTTGACACTTCTTGACATTGACTACACTTCTTGACACTGACTGCCACAAATGTTGGGATTTCAAGATAATCTGTCTGTCTATACCTGCTTTTCTGCTCTTTTGTTTTCCAGTCAGTTTTCCCCATAGGGCTGTCAGACAAAATATAAGTCTACAGACTATACAGCAGAGGACCCCAATGCTTCACCTCCTCTTGACTCCTTTAAAGCAGTAAGCCTCAGCCATGCTGTCACCAGACTCTCTTTGTGGGCTGACAGCCACACTCAAATTCTCTTTACAATAGCTGGAAGCAGGCCAGGTGAGCAGTGCCTCTGCTATGCTGCAGCCTCAGACTGAGGATAAGTTACATGGCTTCAGCAATTTATCCCAGGTAGGTAGCATCAGTAACACACACACATACAAATACACACACACACAAGCACACGCACGTACCCACACACACCACACAGGGAGGTGCATTTCCTTCAATTTCCATCAGGCCATATTTGTAAATCAGAACTCCATATTTGCTGCACTTCTGAGAAGGGTCATTAAGCTAGCACACAACAAGCTTCTTGGCAATCAGTGTGTGACCATGGTAACTGTTGTATTGGTGCACATCACAATCTATTAAACGTATTGATGCCATTCGATGATCGCATTTAACCCATGACAAGTTGATGTGTAACCCATGGAGTGAGAAAAGCATTCAAATATACAGAAATGAAGTAGGAGGGAGGTGGGCTCCCTTCCAAAATGTAATAGGTCTGAGACTGATAGGGTTAAAATCATATTTGAATGTAGGCTACTGTGCCACAATATATTCATATATTATTACACAGATGAGGTATTACTAGGTTCCTGGATATTTTTTTTTTACCCAATTGGTAGTTATATATATCTATTAGTTCCAATATATCCATTGAATTTGTGATTTCCGTGCATGAGGGTGATAGTTTGTAGTGTGATTTCCTTTACGGTCCATTGAGGTATTTAAAACCATATTATAATCCCCCACCATAATAATTATTATATATTTTCAAAGAAGCATAGATCATCATTATTTGGACTGCATAGAATAATGAGTGGTCCAATAACATACTTAAAATCATCCATCTACCTATATGTTTGGACAATTTGCACATTCGGATCAAAATTATTGTTAATTAGTATCATTACCCCTTTTGAGTTTTTTTGCCCATGGGAGAAGTATATTTCGCCCCCTCATTCCTTTTTTCCACACAACTTCCTCTAGAATTGTTGATTGAAGTTGCTGTAAACAATAGATATTATTTAACTTGTCTTTTCACCAGGTAAATACTGATTGTCTTTTCATATTGTCTACTAAGCCATTACAATTATAGCTGGCTATACTTTTTCCACCATTTACCATAATGAGATTATATTTATCATAATATATGTTTGTAAACTTACCATTACAAAGTGCCATAGTAATTGAGTGTTCATATAGGTGTACCATGACATTTGCATTGCTACTCAGTAAACCTCCAACTGTTCTCTGCTATTAGCAACCAAAAAAAGTGTTAAAAAAATCTAAATATATTTTCTATTTGAGATTCTGCTCTCCTTGAAATTCTTGATGATCCGATAAATGGTTGATTTAGGTGCAATCTTACTGGCAGCAATATCCTTGCCTGTGAAGCCCTTTTTGTGCAAAGCAATGATGGCGACATGTGTTTCCTTGCAGGTAACCATGGTTGACAGAGGAAGAACAATGATTCCAAGCACCACCCTCCTTTTGAAGCTTCCAGTCTGTTATTCAAACTCAATCAGCATGACAGAGTGATCTCCAACCTTGTCCTCGTCAACACTCACACCTCTGTTAACGAGAGAATCACTGACATGATGTCAGCTGGTCCTTTTGTGGCAGGGCTGAAATGCAGTGGAAATGTTTTGGGGGGATTCAGTTCATTTGCATAGCAAAGAGGGACTTTGCAATTAATTGCAATTCATCTGATCACTCTTCATGACATTTTGGAGTATATCCAAATTGCCATCATAAAAACTGAGGCAGCAGACTTTGTGAAAATTCATATTTGTGTAATTCACAAAACGTATGTCCACGACTGTAGACTTATTTTGTAAAATACCAAGTCCATATGGCAAGAACAGCTCAAATAAGCAAAGAGAAACGACAGTCCATCATTACTTTAAAACATGAAGGTCAGTCAATCCGAAAAATGTGCAGTCGCAAAAACCATTAAGCGCTATGATGAAACTCGCTTGATGGTTTTTGCGACTGCATATTTTCCACAGGAAAGGAAGACCCGGAGTTACCTCTGCTGCAGAGGATAAGTTCATTAGAGTTACCAGCATCAGAAATTGCAGCCCAAATTAATGCTTCACAGAGTTCAAGTAACAGACTTCTCAACATCAACTGTTCAGAGGAGACTGCGTGAAATCAGGCCTTCATGGTTGAATTGCTGCAAAGAAACCACTACTAAAGGACTCCAATAATAAGAAGAGACTTGCTTGGGCCAAGAAACACGAGCAATGGACATTAGACTGGTGGAAATCTGTCCTTTGGTCTGATGAATCCAAATGTGACATTTTCTGTTGCAGCCGCCGTGTCTTTGTGAGATGCAGCGTAGGTGAACGGATGATCGCTGCATGTGTGGTTCCCACCGTGAAGCATGGAGGATGAGGTGTGATGGTGCTTTGCTGGTGACACTGTCAGTGATTTAATTTGAATTCAAGGCACACTAACCAGCATGGCTACCACAGTATTCTGCAGCAATACCCCATCCCATCTGGTTTGCGCTTAGTGGTACTATAATTTGTTTATCAACAGGCCAATGACCCAAAACACACTAGGGCTATTTGACCAAGGAGAGTGATGGAGTGTTGCATCAGATGACCTGGCCTCCACAATCACCCGACCTCAACCCAATTGAGATGGTTTGGGATGAGTTGGACTGCAGAGTGAAGGAAAAGCAGCCAGCAAGTGCCCAGCATATGTGGGACCTCCTTCAAGACTGTTGGAAAAGCATTCCTCATGAAGCTGTTTGAGAGAATACCAAGTGTGCAAGTGTGTGCAAAGCTGAATCTCAAAAACAAAATATATTTTGATTTGTTTAACACTTTTTTGGTTACTACATGATTCCATATGTGTTATTTCATAGTTTTGATGTCTTCACTTTTATTATAAAATGTAGAAAATAGTAAAAATAAAGAAAAACCCTTGAATGAGTAGGTGGGTCTAAACTTTTGACTGGTACTGTATATATAAAGAATCTTGTGTATCTTAATTTTCACATTTGAAGAATGATATGCCTAGTAATGTAGGCAGTTCATGCAAAGGATTGTTACCTATAAACAGTATTGCCATTACAAAGATTACAGTTTTGGCAAGCAATAATTATTTTAGAAAACAGTTATTTTGATTCCTCCTATATTGTCCCTAACATCATAACACCATAGCAATAGATGTGGGATACATACACACACAGACATACTCATACACACTTGACCCCTTTCCCCCAAAAACAACCACAAGCTCAGACGTTGAACAGTTGTTCCATCACTGAGGCCAACTCAAGAAAGGACTTGATGTGCAAATGCATATACAGTTGCAGCTGTTAGAGAAGGCATGCAAAATTCAGCAAAAAAATTTGACATTGTCAAGTCCTAGCTGACGGAGATCAGGTACACCCCCATCCTCTGAAACACAACAACGCTGGTCCCCCGTTGTGACAATTTTCTCAAGCATGTCTGTGCAGTCAGACCTTTGATCATTCCGTGCCACCAGGGCCACAATCATTTGGCCCCTCTCTGATTGTCTGAGTGTGACCTCCTCCCTACTGCAGCTAGTGTTGCCATCACTGCCACTACCTGGGTGGGGACACCCCACCGGAATCCTCACCTGCTAGGTACAAGGTCGTCAAGGTTCTCATTAGCAGCTTTGAGAAATTCCTTGTATATAATGCTCACCCATCAGGGGGCTTTGGCTTTGTAGGACCAACCCTGCCAGGCAGGTTCAGAATCTTGAGGGGGCGGTGCTGCTTAAGTGGATCTCTGACCACATTCATCTTTCTGTTTTGGCTGCGTATAGGCTACTTACAGTATGCGCATAAAACATATAAGGACTTCTCCTTAGTGTATGTGTCACTCAGGTGTGTGCCTAGGGTGTAGGGCTAGGGACTGTTCCATCATGATAGGACAATAAACTATAATTATGATTCATTATAAAATTATATCCCATATCTGCACAAAATTTAAAGCTCTCTCTCACAACCACTGCTGGCAGACACACATGGGCTCTGGGATTCATAACCATTTTCCTTTTTCACTCACTTAACTCCACACTTTTACAAACACAAACCCCATCTATCACAATACACCCGCACATACCCACATACTGTGCCTTCTATACCCTCTGTTTGCTGTGTTTTTATCTCTACCATGTTGATTCTGAGTACTGTTGTGTTCTAGTTCCTTATATTTGAAGATGTATTATTTTGCTAATTATCCTTTCTTCTAATGCTGTCTTATCTATTTACGAGTGCTACATGTTTCCATTTTAATCTATTCTTCTTGAAGAGTGAGTACAGAACTTTGTGCCGTTCTGCAATTACCTTCGGGAACTGATCATTCATGCCTATTTTCGTGCCAACAAGTCTTTAACCCAGGCTTTTAACCATTATTTTATCTTTAAAGAATGCAAATTTGGCAACGATTGGGCGCCCATATCTCTGTCCTCTCTGTCCGATATGGTGTATACGTGGATTTTGTCGACAACATCACCTGGGATCTGTAGTGCTGTAAGAAAGAATTCAGGATTTTCGCATTATTTTCTTTTATACCAGTAAGTACCAGATTCTCACATAGAGCAAGTCTGTATGTCAAGTAAGGCTTCTTTCAGAAACATGTTCTCCTTTTTATGTTCATTAATGTGCGTTTTCATCTTATTGACTGTACCTTTTAGCTTGTTTGTTACTTACTCCGTCACTCATCTTGAAGGCTCGCCTTCAACTCCTTTATATCTTTACTGACTAATTCAAGTATGCACAGTTTATCATTTATTGACTTTAACAGATCGGTTTACACCCTTACCATTCCGGGTGGTGAAAAGCATAAATCCTCTGTGTCCGTCGAGGAGTCGCATTTTCTTTTGGTAATTGGTTCTCTGTGTTTGCTCTCCGTCATGTTTGGGTGTTAATTTTTTGGGTAATATTTGTTGATACACTTCTCTTGCCCTGGGTTAGGGTTAGGGGTCACTTCAGACCCGGGTCCGATCCCGAGCTGTGTCACAACTGGCCATGATTGGGTGTCCCATTGGATTATCGCACTCAAGCGTCTCATTGTGGCAGGCTGGGCACCTGCAGGCTGACCTCGGTCGTCAGTTGAACAATGTTTCCTCCGACTCATTGGTGCAGATGGCTTCTGGGTTGTATAGATGAACGTGGTACCTTCAGGCATTTGGAAATTGCTCCCAAGGATGAACCAGACTTGTGGAGGTCTACAATTTTTTTTCTGATTTCTTTAGATTTTCCCATGATGTAAAGCAAAGAGGCACTGCGTTTGAAGTTAGGCCTTGAAATATATCCACAGGTACACCTCCAATTGACTCAAATGATTAGCCATTAGCCTATCAGAAGCTTCTAAACCCATGATATCATTTTCTGGAATTGTCCAAGCTGTTTAAAGGCACAGTCAACTTAGTGTATGTAAACTTCTGACCCACTGGAATTGTGATACAGTGAAATAATCTGTCTGTTAACAATTGCTGGAAAAATTACTAATGTCATGCACAAAGTAGATGCCAAAACCAAAACTATAGTTTGTTAACAAGAAATTTGTGGAGTGGTTGAAAAACTAGTTTTAATGACTCCAACCTAAGCATATGTTACAACCTGGAATTAAAATAGATTTTGGGGGGGTTTGTATAATTTGATTTACACAACATGCCTACCACTTTGAAGATGCAAAATATTTTTATTGTGAAACAAACAAGAAATAACACAAAAAAACAGAAAACTTGAGCGTGCGTAACTATTCACCCCCCCCCCGAAGTCAATACTTTGTAGAGCCAACTTTTGCAGCAATTACAGCTGCAAGTCTCTTAGGGTATGTCTCTTTAAAAAATGAAAAGAATATGGCACCACAACAAACCTGCCAAGAGAGGGCCGCCCACCAAAACTCACAGACCAGGCAAGGAGGGAATTAATCAGAGCGGCAACAAAGAAACCAAAGATAACCCTGAAGGAGCTGCAAAGCTCCACAGCGGAAATTGGAGTATCTGTCTATAGGACCACTTTAAGCTGTATACTCAACAGAACTGGGCTTTACAGAAGAGTGGCCAGAAAAAAGTCATTGCTTACTGAAGAAAATAAGCAAACACGTTTGGTGTTCACCAAAAGGCATGTGGGAGACTCCTCAAACATATGGAAGAAGGTACTCTGGTGAGATGAGACTAAAATATAGCTTTTTGGCCATCAAGGAAATCGCTATGTCTGGCACAAACCCAACACCTTTCATCACCCCGAGAACACTATCCCCACAGTGAAGCATGGTGGTGGCAGCATCATGCTGTGGGGATGTTTTTCCTCGATAGGGACTGGGAAACTGGTCAGAATTGATGGAACGATGGATGACGCTAAATACAGGGAAAGTCTTGAGGGAAACCTGTTTCTGTCTTCCAGAGATTTGAGACTAGGACGGAGGTTCACCTTCAAGCAGAACAATGACCCTAAGCATACTGCTAAAGCAACACTCAAGTGGTTTAAGGGGAAACATTTAAATGTCTTGGAATGGCCTAGTCAAAGCCCAATTGAGAATCTGTGGTATGACTTAAAGATTGATGTACACTAACGGAACCCATCCAACTTGAAGGAGCAGGAGCAGTTTTGCCTTGAATCATGGACAAAAATCCCAGGGGCTAGATGTGCCAAGCTTATCCTCTACGGGCTAGGGGGCAGTGTATTTTCATGAATGTTTTATATCACTATTTTGTCATTTGAATTTGGCGCTCTCCAGCTTCACCGGATGTTGGCAAAATCGATCCCGTTCACGGGATTGGATCCCTAAGAGGTTATCCTCTTGGGGATAATTAAGGAGCAGTGGGTCACAGGCACCCCACCAACGACAACATCCGGAAAAATGTAGCGCCAAATTTAAAATGCAAATGTAATATTATAAAACATTAATGAAAATACAAGTGTTGCACACTCTTCAAAAGCTTAGAATCTTGGCAATCTCACAG
This sequence comes from Hucho hucho, assembly GCA_003317085.1. Taxonomy (NCBI): domain Eukaryota; kingdom Metazoa; phylum Chordata; class Actinopteri; order Salmoniformes; family Salmonidae; genus Hucho; species Hucho hucho. The sequence continues at coordinate 638,085 of QNTS01000468.1, forward strand.
TGTTGTCAGATTTCAAAAAGGCATAACATTTGATTGCCTGAGGACAGCGCCCCGTGTACTTCCACCATTATCATAATAATGAAACCACCGCAGGTGTCACAAAACACATAAAAAGAGTGTCACGACTTCCGCCGAAGTCGGTCCCTCTCCTTGTTTGGGCGGCATTCGGCGGTCGACGTCACCGGTTTTCTAGCCATCGTCGATCCACTTTTCATTGGTTTTGTCTATGTTTTACACACCTGGTTTTAATCCCACAATTACTTGTTCATTATTTAACCCTCTGTTCCCCCATGTTTGTTTGAGTGTTTGTTTATTGTATTGCGGTCTGTTACTGTGGGCTTGGCTATATTATGTTGTGTATTATGATTATTCTTTGATTAAATTGATATTATTACTCATATCTGCTGTCCTGCGCCTGACTCCTCTACACCAGCATCACACAGACACATTACAAAGAGCTAAAATAAATCACTTATCTTTGAAGATCTTCTGCTGATGGTAGTCCGAAGTGTCCAAGCAAGAGAATCAATGTTCCTTTTGTTCTAAAAAGTCCCTCTTTATATCCATAAAGCTCAGTTTGGTTGGCGCGTTCTGTTCAGAAAATCCACCGTCCACTCGTCCCATTATACAAGACAAAAAAATATACCTAAAAACTTTGTCCAAACGAATCAAGCCACGTTTCTAATCGATCCTTAGGTACACTATTATGTATATTAACTATAATATTTCACACCGATAACAACCTGGGCTATAGAAAAGTAAAAAACCGAGGCGCACGCTCCCGGTCCTACGCGCCACTGATTTACTTCCTCACTCCACTTGGATAAACTTCCTCTACTCCTCTAGTTTTCAAGGTAAACGCTTGAAACCGTGCCTAAAGACTGTTGAGATCTAGTGGAAGCCATAGGTACTGCAACCTGTGAGCTGGATTTAACCTCTTAACTTCATAGGGAGCGGCTCCCGAGGTGACGGTTTTGGAGAGTCTGGCGTGCCCAAAGTAAAATGCCTCCCACTCAGGCCCAGAAAATAGGATATGCACATAATTAGTACTATTGGATAGGAAACACTCTGAAGTTTCTAAAAGTGTTAACATAATGTCTGTGAGTATAACAGAACGGATATAGCAGGTGAAAACCCGAGGAATTTCTGTCCTGGAAAAAGTGTTTTTGACACATTGCCTCATTTTCAACCCCTCCCTATTGAAAACAGCAATTTCTGGGAGTAAGATTGCAGTACCTATTGCTTCCACTGATGTCAACAGTCTCTAGACCGTGTTTGGTGATGTTATAGTTGCTCTGGATGGTAATAGAAGAAGAATTTCGAACTGGTCATCGGATGTAAAAAGAAGAGGATGCGCGTTCACTGGCTCATGCGTGCTGTGGTTTTTTCCTTTCCTATCGTCCAGTTTATAATCCGGTTGAAATATTATACTAAATATACATAAAAGTGTTCCTAAGGATACATTATCAATGATGTTTGATTGTTCTTGGACAAGTGTATAGGTATAGGTTGAACGCGTTCTCTTCACGGTTCAATGGGCGAGTGGACGCTGTACTTTATGATCATAACGAGCCAACCAAACAGAGATTTATGGATATAATAAATGACTTTTTCTAACAAAAGAACCATTGAATGTCTTCATTGGACACTTGGGAAGCCCTCAGCAGAAGTTCTTCAAAAGGTAAGGGATTTGTTTTCGATGCTGTGATATTGCCAAGAAGCAGAGCTTTTGATGACTATGCAACACTTGTATGTTGATGAATGTTTAATAATTCAACTTTTGGATTTTGAATTTGGCGCCTTACATTTCACCGGGTAGTGTCGGGAGCGCACCACCACTCCGTAAGCATTTCCAATAGCAACCCATTGGAAAATGAGCAAGCTCACAAAATCACATTTTCTTGGATGGATTTCCCTCGGGTTTTTGCCTGCCATATCAGTTCTGTTATACTCACAGACATTATTTTAACAGTTTTAGAAACTTCAGAGTGTTTTCTATCCAATACTACTAATTATGTGCATATCACCGGAGTCTGCAACACACAGTCCTAGTTTCTGGGCCTGAGTACCTGGCATTTTACTTTGGGCACGCCAGGCTCTCCAAAACTCCCAACACTGATGCCGCTCCCTAACAGGGTGCTCCTTGGGATGTTCAAAGTTTCAGATATTTTTTTATAACCCAACCCTGATCTGTACTTCTCCAAAACTTTGTCCCTGACCTGTTTGGAGAGCTCCTTGGTTGTCATAGTCCTGCTTGCTTGGTGGTGCCCCTTGCTTAGTGGTGTTGCAGACTCTGGAGACTTTCAGAACAGGTCTATATATACTGAGATCATGTGACAGATCATGTGACACTTAGATTGCATACAGGTGGACTAATTACGTGACTTCTGAAGGTAATTGGTTGCACTAGAGGTTATTTAGGTGCTTCATAGCAAAGGGGGTGAATACATATGTACACACCACTTTTTTGTTTTACATTTTTTAGACTGTTTTGAAATAAGTACTTTTTTTCATTTCACTTCACAAATTTGGACTAATTTGTGTATGTCCATTACATGAAATCCAAATAAAAAATATTTAATTTACAGGTTGTAATGCAACAAAATAGGAAAAAGGGGGATGATTACTTTTGCAAGGCACTGTATAACACCACAGTGTATTCAGCAAAAATAGGCCTTCGGCCCACCCCATACAGCACGAACTGATGTGCCAATGGCGCAAAGCAAGATACAGGTCTTTCACAATTTGTTTATTTTCCTTGGAGTCTTCCTTACTTGCTTGGTCTGGTGGGGTTGTTGACAGAGTGTTTGTGTCTTTTTCTTGTGGGAGGGGAATGGGTGGGGTCTGGGCTGGCAGATACTGGATGTAGGTGGCAGTTGTAGTTGGTCGGTGCTGTGTCTAGGGTTGGTGCTGGTGTTGGGACCTGGGAAAATCTAGGGTTGGTGCTGGGTCTGGGGTTCTGGGAGAAATCAGGAACCGTGAACCGGGGCTGGGTCAGGGTCTGTAGAAGGGTGGAAGGACAACCTGAGGAGCAAGAAATCACACAAGGGAAACCTAAACCCAGAGGTCAAATGTGGCACTCAAATGTGGCACTCTGTGGTCAGCTTGCTCCTGGTGAAGGTTTGGTCTTTGGTCCCTCCTCCGTGACTCTTCTCATGTTGTGACTGGAACTGGTGTTGGATATGCAGAGGAAAGGAAGGAAAACCTGAGGAGAGCACCGACATTCAAGGCAGCCCTAGACCCAGAGGTCAATCATGGGACTGCCCCCTGTGGACCTGTATATACATTGATCTGTTTCCTGTATTTGTGTAATCTGACTACCTACTACCACATATCATTTACATTGGTACAGAACTCTCACTAACAGGTGCAACAAATCTAACCACTTACAAGGCACACCTTAACACATGTTAATGAGCCTGCAATTCTCTCTTTTCCAAAAATATTTCTCCACAATGCGCCATAGTTTACACTGTCCTGCATTCAGAGATACAGTAACTAGCTCACACCAAACACAGATGAAATGTGAAATATATGTATTTTTGCCATAAATGAATATGGTAAACTTTTATATTTACAGACACCCTACATTCACGTTTTGGCACCAGTAGAGTACCTATCTAGCTATATAAACCACACCCTTCTGCAAACACGCCTTCTCCGATGTTGGTTACAAGTTGGTAGGTACTTATTTAAATTTGGTAAGAGCATATCATGTAACCATTGGTGCATTAAAATTTGAGTTAAGGTGATGTCATCTTGTCCACTTAATAATTTAAATGGGGGAGGGGACCAGTAACTTTATGATATAATTGCATCAACGTAGAAGCAACAGTTCATTTTCATACTTTGGTCATCATACTTTGATCTGGTTTCCTTCAAGTATCATTCAATTGCATGAAAACCATGATTTTCACTGTTTATGACCTTTATTAAAGGCTAAGGCTGGCAGAACTGTTATAGAGGGTTCCAGGATGAACCCTTCATAGAGGGTTCTAGATAGAACCATATACAGGCGGTTATTTGAAGATCCCTACATATAACCCTTCTAGATAGAACCCTCTGCAAAGGGTTCTACCCAGCACCAAAAAGGGTTCCCCTATCGGGAAAAACTGAAAAATCCTGTATGGTTCTACTTAGCGCCTTCTTTTCTAAGAGTGTAATTACAGTGAGATAGCGAGCAGATGATTTCTGCCACTCTTTGATATTTCCGTCACTTGTAATAGTATTTCTGGGGCCTTATTAGAGAAGACAATGGTTCCATGAATAGATTGGAGGCTGCAGGTTGGAGAATGAGGAGAGAGGAGAGTGTCAGCGTAGTGCTAGCTGGCTGGTGGTAAAGGAAGCCTCCCAAATGGCACCCTATTCCCTATATAGTGCACTAATTTTATCAGAGCCCTTGGGCCCTGGTCAGAAGTAGTGCACTACTGAATAGTGAATAGGGTGCAATTTGAGATGGAGTCAGAGTGATAAATCATGACAGTCAGCCAAACGCAGTTTTTCATTGTTTAATTTTCCTATCAGAGCATGCAGAGAACGATCTTGATGCACAGCAAGGCCCCTTACCTGCCCCTCCCCTATACCCTGTGGATCACAAACAGAACATATCATGAACACTCTAGTCTAAAAGGTCATTTAGGCAAATGCTGGGAGGTATATGCTAATGCTAATAACAGATACACTCACATAATTGGAAGTGCATGATTTTTAAAGGAGGTACAACTGTTTGACTGTATTGACATTGATTTGTTCTTTTGGTTGAGAGGGTATTTGCATAAGAAAGAACAATAACGTCAAGATCCCCCAGGGTTTTACCACTATTGTGTAAGGCTGATGAGATAGTTGGATAATGGTTGGATGATAATAATAATAATTTTATATATATATATATATATATATATATATATATATAAAAATTTTGCAAAAGCTTTTATCCAAAGTGACTTACAGTCATGCATGCATACATATGATGGTTTCCTCCAGTCAAATGGAACAGCCCTGAGAGAGAGAGAGAGAGAGAGAGAGAGTATTTCTCTGTGATTGGAAAAATTTAAAAAAATATTGAAATTAATTTCGGAGGCTAGTTGATATAGGACGAAATTTACAGGGGAAAAAGGCACATTGTATTCTAATTGTCTCTTTCCGAAAAAGGTGAAAATGTCTCCTCTTCAATCTCTCACCCTCCCTCCTCACCTGGCCCTCTCCATCTTTCTAACACACAGCAAATTCTCCAGTGTTAAAAAAACAACACAGAAAGTGTTTTCTGTAGATAACACTGGAATGGTGTTAAATTAACAATACACTGTTTAGTGTAAAGCCTTATTCAAATATTTCCCAGAGTGCCTTGCCTTTCAAGTAATTTGTTACCACCCATAACTATATTTGTTAGTGACAGTTAAATTGATTGTTCCATTCCTCTCTTTTGGTCTCAAGTACTTCACCAAGTAAGATCCTAATCAAAGAAGTCAACTTAAATTGTTTTTATTATATAACACAGTACCATATGTACAGTAATTCTTAAGGCCTTATTTTGAGGGCCTAGTTTAACCCTAGTGCAGGGGCCTGAAACGCATACACATAACTTTTATCATATTTCCAAGCATGTACTATTGCAGGTTGTTTTTTAGAATTGTTTTTTTCAATATCTATGTGGTTGCATATACATTGGTTGATTGATTAATCTTATGCTACACAAAAACAAATAACATTTATTTTTTCTAAACTAATCCAATCAGTTAGATTTTTTGCACCCATTACTAAAATGTTTAAATTTAGGTAGTCTACCCACCATGTTGCTAACTTTGGCAGTAATTCTGAATGCAGGTGATTAAAAATGCCAATTTTTGTATAGCTTAACCAGAAGCATCTGGTATCCAGGCAGATAACAGAATGTCTTGCGACACCTCTCCAATAACCCGGTAAACCTCTACCTCCTGCAGGACTGTGGCATTCTATATAAGGAGATGGACCCTGGGGGGATTTCTCTGCTATGTTTGATCCCAACCCCTACCTCCAAGTCCAGCAGGGTGGTCGAGAGTGGGTGAATCCTTGTCTTAGACCTTGAGATTCAGGGTTCGCCACTGAGGGTCAACGATGTGCATGGCCCAACCAATGTGCCTGAGAGAACATCCCTCTTCAAACAGCTTCCGTCAATCCTGCTCACCACCACACCAGTCCTGGTGGGGGGAGATTTCAACTGTGCCCTCCGAGACGGAGACCGCAGCAGTCCCAGTAGAGACCGTAGCACACAGGAACTACAATCAATCATCGACAACTTCTCCCTAACAGACGCCTTGTCAACTCCCCTCCGGAGCATCCTAGTCCAGGATTGACATGTTCTTGCTCTCACCAGGTCCGAAAATGTGCTCCCTGAAAAGCCAGGCGGTGCACTTCTCAGACCACGGGAAGCTGACCGTGTCCGTAGACTGGAAAGGTCTAGTGAGAGAAGGTAGGGGGTCTTGGAGCATGAATACATCTATCCTTCAGGATTAAGCAGTCAAGTTCTCCTTCTCCAGACGCTACCTGGAGTGGAGAACTTTGAAAGAGCTATTTGATTCCCCGATAGAGTAATGGGAAATGGTCAAGGCCAGGACCAAGGGCTATTTCAGGGAAAAAGGGTTGAGGAAAGCTAAGGAAAAGAGGGACATTTTTGAACACCACAACAAGACCCTCTAATGTCTTAGCCTCCTCCAGCTAGAGGGGTGGGAGATGGCCAGAGAGCTCGCTGAAACCAAAGAACACATTTCCACACTCTATCCAGAAGAACAGAAGAAGATCCAGCACAAGTAAAAACTCCAGGATCTGGAGGAGGAGGAGGAGAAATGCACCTGCTTCTTCTTTCGCAGGGCACGGTCAAAGCAAAAACCCAACCTGTCTCTTTACAACAACCAAGAGGACTCTGTGACCAACAGTGAGGACATCCTGGCGCCTAAGCGTCAAGGAGCTCACTCGGGCCGTGTGCTCCTTGAACAAACATAAAGCACCAGGACCGGACGGAATCCCAGAAGAGTCAGACCTTCTGGTAGCTTCTCAATGACAATGTGGTGGAGGTCTTCAGAGCAGTAAACAGGGAAAAGAGGCTCGGTGGGTCCATGCGACAGAGTAAGGTCTCTCTTATCCCCAAGAAAGGGGACCTCAAGGATCTCTGGAACTGGTGCCCAATAAGTTAACCTCTAGGGGATCGGCGTCCCCCCCATCGGGACGATTGAGCTAACGTAGGCTAATGTGATTAGCATGAGGTTGTAAGTAACAAAGCAAAATCCCAGGACATAGACATTTCTGATATGGGCAGAAAGCTTAAATACTTGTTAATCTAACTGCACTGTCCAATTTACAGTCGCCATTACAGTAAAAGAATACCATGCTATTGTTTGAGGAGAGTGCACAATTATGACCTTGAAAATGTATAAATAAACAAATTTGGCACATTTGGGTAGTCTTGATACAACATTTTTACAAGATGTGCAATGGTTCATTGGATCAGTCTAAAACTTTGCACATACACTGCTGCCATCTAGAGGCAAAAATCTAAATTGTGCATGGGCTGGAATAGTAAATTATGGCCTTTCTCTTGCCTTTCAAAGATGATGTTACATCATCTTTTACCAGATCTAATGTGTTATATTCTCCTACATTAATTTCACATTTCCGCACACTTCAAAGTGTTTCCTTTCAAATGGTATCAATAATATGCATATCCTTGCTTCAGGCCCTGAGCTACAGGCAGTTATATTTGGGTATGTCATTTTAGGCAAAAATTGAAAAAGGGTTGGATCCTTTAACATCCACTCCGTCCACTACAAAATCATGACCAAGGCCCTCACCAAACAGTTCCAAACTACCTCCTCTCAGTAATATCCCACAGACCAGACCTGCAGCATCCCCGGAAGGTCCATCAATGACAATCTGCTCCTGGTGAGATATCTCATCCTCCACTCCCAGGCGCGGAGGTCACCTTTGGGCCTTCTCAGCCTAGACCAGGAGAAGGCTTTTGACAGGGTTAGCTATGGCTTTTTGCAGAGGGTGTTAACCAAGATTCCCCTAACACCTTATCCACTGGATGGAACCATGCTAACAGAACATCAAAAGCAGAGTTGTGGTAAACAAAACCCTCACAGACCCATTCCCTATCCGAGCCGGCGTACTCCAAGGCTGTCCCTTAGCTCTTCTGCTGTACGTCATCTACCTAGAGCATTTCTATCAGAAAAACAGGTCAACACCAGGAATCCCTGGCTACCAGATGCCAAGGGCCCATGGGGAAAGGCTTAAAGTGGCGGCGTACATGGACGACGTCACCATTGTCAGCACAGATAGTTGCTCCATCGCCACAGCAACAAAAGTGGTGGAAAACTACTGTGCAGCCACTGGCGCCCTTGTCAAAAGGGGTAAGAGTGAACTGTACCTGTCAAATGACTAGCATGAGACTCACACCACCTCTTTCCCTGTCAAAACAGAGACCATCAAGCTGCTTGGGGTCACCTTCCAGAGGGATGGAGATGGCTCTGACAGCTGGGAGGAGACCATTTGCCACGTTCAACAGAAGATCTGCGAATGGAGGGCACAGTCTGTCACATCCACACGACAGACAGGAAAGCCAGCTACTTCGAACGGTACTTTGCCACCCCCATCCTCAGAACCCTCAGCTGAAAACAACCCAAGACAAAGTACTTAAAAAAATACAATCTTTAAAGTAATTTTACATATGATTTAAACAAGAGAAAACATTTTTAAGAAATGAAAAACATGTTAAATAGTCACTTTGTCCAAAAAAATGTTTTCAGTCCTTTGTACAGGAATGGGGTGAGTCCTTATCAAAAAATGGCTCCATCTGCTCTTCCGAATTAACTCCGTGCCCATCTGTCGGGGCCCAGAGGAGACCCCTACTCTTGGCGGATCACCCAAGGTACCACCTCGCTGTCATGCAGAGGCCGCCGGGACCTTAGGTGTTTGTCTATGGTCGAGGCCACCTTTCTGTTCGTTCTACCCCAGGGCTTCTGTAGCTATCAAAGCCACTGCTTGGGGGTGGTTTCCACTCGTTCTCCTACCAGCAGGTTTATGTAAAAGGGTCACAATTCCTACTCTAAAACTGTCAGGTAGTCTGTTCAGTCGTTCAAAGTCCGTAAAAACAGTCAGAAGGTCGTCGGCTAAAACATCCCAGAAAGTCAGATAAAACTCCAAAGGGACGCCATCCTCCCCCGGTGATTTACCCCTCTTAAAATGTTTAGTCATGTGTCTTAGTCCTTCATTGTCCAGTCTTTTACCAGGTCGTCTGTGTTAGATAAAGTCTTGTCAATGTATGTTAAACCCTCCCCTGTGGTTTCCTCACACACTTCTTTATCCCCAAACAGTTCCCCATAAAAATCCTCTACTACTTATTTTATTCCTTCTGTGTCTGTTTTTTAACTCCGTAATTGTCCTACCCTTAATCACAATTGTCTTTAAAAAGTTCCTTGTACACTTCTTCTAGTTCCCTCTGCATCTTAAAATAATCCACTTTCTCTTTTGTTCTGCTAATAATGGCATCTCTTTCTTTACCTCTTTAATTTCATCATTAAAATCAAGGCCTTGTTGTACTAGATTAAAATACCTTTCCAGTCACCTCTGCAGTCCCACCATGCGTCTGTCCTTTTCTTTACTTTTTTAATTCCTCTCTCTCTAAAGAAGGTCCTCGTCTTACCCTTCAACATTTCCCACCACTGTGCTCGTGTCATAGAAGTCCTGTAAAGTCTGCCACTGGCTGAAGTGCTCCCTGTACTGACTAACTACTCTATCATCTTCTAGAAGAGAGCAGTTCAGTTTCCAGGGCCCTCTTCCCAGTCACACCCAGAGTTAGTGAAAGGGTGTACGTCAGCGTTACGTGATCTGAGAAGAAAGCAGGGGTTATTCTAGCATCAGTTGGGGGACAGTGACGGGTAAAGAGATGCCAATGCGAGAGGCTCTGGTGCTGTCTGTTCTACTTAAAACACAGTTAAAATCCCCACCCAGAACTAGAGGATCCCTCCCTAGCATGTGGGACTGCAGGTCTTCTAAAAGTGCGCACCGGTCATTTTTGTAATTAAAACTATAAACATTTAGCACATTAACATCCCTCCCCATAAAGGTACAGTTGGCTAAAAGAGCACTCCCACCAAACATCACTGTGCTCCCCTTCACCACCAGCTGTGGGGTCTTGATTAAAATGTCAACGCCGTCATTTTTGCTAAAATTGGATCCACTCCAAACGGAGTGCCAATGCTGTCACTTCTCCTCTCCTTTCCTGCAAGAGGTTAAAAAGGGTAGACCACACTCCTGTAATAAAAACACATCTGAATTAAACCTTTCTAAAAATTGTAAAAACCAACTGTGCACATGTCACCGTTTTTAGACAAGGACATCATGGCCCACCTGAAAGCCAGCTCAGCCATAGACACGCAACAGACATGGTTAAACGTCAATCACCATGTCATCACAGACAAACAGAAAGACATCTAATGGATGGCTGTTCATGGTTGCCTCCCGACTAAGGAATTCAGGTATAGACGACACGTAGCACATACAGAGAGCTGCGCCCACGCATGCACTGACACTGACAACATCTACCACCTGTTTGTTAAGTGCACTGTGACCAGGCGGGTCTTGGCCCAATTTGTTCCCTATGTCTCCCCCAACAGGTTGCTGACGCTACCTCGCTTGACGGCAGAGAACATCCTGGATGATATATCCTGTGGGAGACAAGGACCATCAGGCTATACCAACAACAAACTGGGGAACAAATGACCCTGAGGAAGAGGATTACTACCCTTCTTAAGGATCACGCCATCAGAGATTTCCATAAAGACCCAGAAGAGATGAAAGAGGTATGGGGGGTGGCAAGATGGAAGGACATCAACATCTAAACCGCCAACTGCGCCTTCCAGACTAAGACAAACGCCAGACCCGTCCTCTGGTCTTCAGCAGCCAGCCTCGCCGCCGCATCGCTGCCATCCAGGACCTCTATACCAGGGGCTTTCAGTGGAATGCCCAGGAATGGTCAAAGTTTCTAGGCACCCAAGTCATAAAATGTTATGACTGCTACCGCACAGCAAGAGGTACCACTGTGTCAAGTCTGGGACCAAAAGGTTCCTGAGCAGCTTCTATCCCCAAGCCATAACGCCTGAACAGTTAATAAAATGTCTACCCGGACTATTTTAATTGACCCCCTTTTTTTTGCACTGACTTTCTTGCTCTGGATCTATGCACACTCACTGGACTCTACCCACACAAACTACACTGACACTCCAACACGCACACACACACACACACACACACACACTGAGGCCACAGACACACACTCATACATAAACACACTCTTCACATACGCTGCTGCTATTCTGTTTATTATTTATCCAAATTGTCTAGTCCATTTTACCCCTACCTACATGCACAGTTGAAGTCGGAAGTTTACATACATCTTAGCCAAATACATTTAAACTCCTAGTAAAAATTCCCTGTTTTAGGTCAGTTAGGATCACCACTGACTTTTAAGAATGTGAAATGTATGAATAATAGAGAAGGATTTATTTCAGCTTTTATTTCTTTCATCACATTCCCAATGGGTCAGAAGTTTACATACACTCAATTAGTATTTGGTAGCATTGCCTTTAAATTGTTTAACTTGGGTCAAACGTTTCGGGTAGCCTTCCACAAGCTTCCCACAATAAGGTGGGTGAATTTTGGCCCATTCCTCCTGACAGAGCTGGTGTAACTGAGTCAGGTTTGTAGGCCTCCTTGCTCGCACACACATTTTCAGTTCTGCCCACAAATGTTATATGGGTTTGAAGTCAGGGCTTTGTGATGGCTACTCCAATACCTTGACTTTGTTGTCCTTAAGCCATTTTGCCACAACTTTGGAAGTATGCTTGGGGTCATTGTCCATTTGGTAGACCCATTTGCGACCAAGCTTTAACTTCCTGACTGTTGTCTTGAGATGTTGCTTCAATATATCCACATTATTTTCCTTCCTCATAATGCCATCTATTTTGTGAAGTGCACCAGTCCATCCTGCAGCAAAGCATCCCCACAACATGATTCTGCCACCCCCGTGCTTCACGGTTGGGATGGTGTTCTTCGGCTTGCAAGCCTCCCCCTTTTTCCTCCAAACATAACGATGGTTATCTTGCCCAAACAGTTCTATTTTTGTTTCATCAGACCAGAGGACATTTCTCCAAAAAGTACGATCTTTGTCCCCACGTGCAGTTGCAAACCGTAGTCTGGATTTTTTATGGCACAGTGGTGAGTGGCCTTTCAGGTTAAGTCGATATAGGACTCGTTTTACTGTGGATATAGATACTTTTGTACCTGTTTCCTCCAGCATCTTCACACAGTCCTTTGCTGTTGTTCTGGGATTGATTTGCACTTTTCGCACCAAAGTACCTTCATCTCTAGGAGAAAGAACGCGTCTCCTTCCTAAGCGGTATGACGGCTGCGTGGTCCCATGGTGTTTATACTTGCGGGCTATTGTTTGTAAAGATGAACGTGGTACCTTCAGGCATTTGGAAATTGCTCCCAAGGATGAACAAGACTTGTGGAGGTCTACAATTCTTTTGGCTGATTTCTTTAGATTTTCCCATGATGTCAAGCAAAGAGACATTGAGTTTGAAGGTAGGCCTTGAAATACATCCACAGGTATACCACCAAATGACTCAAATGATGTCAATTAGCCTATCAGAAGCTTCTAAAGCCATGATATCATTTCTGGAATTGTCCAAGCTATTTAAAGGCACAGTCAAATTAGTGTATGTAAACTTCTGACCCACTGGAATTGTGATACAGTGAAATAATCTGTCTGTTAACAAGACATTTGTGGAGTGGTTGAAAAACGAGTTTTAATGACTCCAACCTAAGTGTATGTAAACTTCCAAATTCAACTGTACATATTACCTCAATTACCTCACCGATCTGCCAACCCAATCCAAAAGAAGAAGAAGAAGAAGATGCTTTAGGTAGACTCATAACTTAGTCTTCTCAACTCTGGCAGTCACTCTGAATACAGGTTGAGGGTGATAAAAAATTACAAACGTTTGATATCCGACGCTGTGCCAATTGTGTGCCGCCTCATGGGTCTCCCGGTCACAGCTGGCTGTGACAGAGCCTGGGATCGAACCCGGGTCTGTAGTGACGCCTTAGACCGCTACGCCACTCGGGAGGCCCTCACATTATTTAGAATTTAGCTGCTTAGCAATTTCGAAGCATGCCTCGGAGCTTCGGTATCATCACTAGACACATCAGGCCTGCAAGTCACATTGTGCTGGCTTGCAAGGTGATCTGTAATTCCTAATGGAATCAAGGCAGTGTGGGGATATACAGCTGTAGTCTACTCCACACAGCTTCTTCTCTCCTACATACCATACTCCCCACCTCTTCCTTTACTGACCGATGTACACGATCAAATTGCCTCCCTTTGCCAAAGATCAAGCCTTTTTGCCCGGATCAAAGACTTCCCTGCGGCCCAGCGGGATCTGAATATCTACCCCCTCTCTCCTCACACAACAGTTAGCCACCACATCAGCCTTCTCATTACCCTCCACACCCACATAGGCGGGAACCCACCAAAATCTTACCACCACTCCCATCCTCTACATTCCCATTAACAGCACCATTATCTCCACAAACAGGTCTCCCTATCCGACCTTCCCATCTTCACACTACTCAACACTGCATCCAAATCAGATTAGATCACCACTGAGTGGTTTCACCTCCACCCATCTGAAATCTATAATCATGGCCATCAACTCGGCCGCATACACTGACACATAATCAGTTACTCGCTTTCATACTCTAACATTGAAATCTGGGATATACAACCCTGCCCCCAACTTACCACCTTTACCCTGACCATATGTTTGCAGCCTAACATATTTAACCTTCCTCCTAGAATACACCATAAAGCAGGACTTGGCCACAGACATCTTAAACCCCCATGTAAGATACCAATCTTCCACAGCTTCTTCGCTCTTCCTCATCACATATTTCACATTCCCATCTTTCTTCCATACAGCCCCATCATCGACATACAAGACCACACCCACTCACTCTCCCACATCCTTAAATATGTCATCTATCATCAAGGTGAACAATATCACACTAACCACACTTCCCTGAGGAGTACAGTGCCTTGCAAAAGTATTCATCCCCCTTGCCGTTTTTCCTATTTTGTTGCATTACAACCTGTCATTTAAATGGATTTCAATTTGGATTTCATGTAATGGACATTCACAAAATAGTCCAAATTGGTGAAGTGAAATGAAAAAAATACTTGTTTCAAAAAATTTTAAAAAACAAACAACAAAAAGTGGTGCGTGCATATGTATTCATCCCCTTTGCTATAAAGCCCCTAAATAAGATCTGGTGCAACCAATCACCTTCAGAAGTCACATAATTAGTTAAATAAAGTCCACCTGTGTGCAATCTAAGTGTCACATAATCTGTCACACGATCTCAGTATATACACCTGTTCTGAAAGGCCCTAGAGTCTGCCACATCACCAAGCAAGCGGCACCATGAAGACCAAGGAACTCTTCAAACAGGTCAGGGACAAAGTTGTGGAGAAGTACAGATCAGGGTTGGGTTATAAAAAATATCAGAAACTTTGAACATCCCACGGAGCACCATTAATGCAAGAGGGGCATTAATCAGAGAGGCAACAAAGAGACCAAAGACAACCCTGAAGGAGCTGCAAAGCTCCACAGTGGAGATTGGAGTATGTGTCCACAGGACCACTTTAAGCCGTACACTCCACAGAGCTGGGCTTTACGGAAGATTGGCCAGAAAAAAAGCCATTGCTTAAAGAAAAAAATAAGCAAACACGCTTGGTGTTTGCCAAAAGGCATGTGGGAGACTCCCCAAACATATGAAAGAAGGTACTCTGGTCAGATGAGACTAAAATTGAGCTTTTTGGCCATCAAGGAAAACGCTATGTCTGCCCCAAAACACCTCTCATCACCCCGAGAACACCATCCCCACAGTGAAGCATGGTGGTGGCAACATCATGCTGTGGGGAGGACTGGGAAACTGGCCAGAATAGAAGGAATGATGGATGGTGCTAAATACAGGGAAAGTCTTGAGGGAAACCTGTTTCAGTCTTCCATAGATTTGAGACTAGGACGAAGGCTCACCTTCCAGCAGAACAATGGCTCTAAGCATACTGCTAAAGCAACACTCGGGTGGTTTAAGGGGAAACATTTAAATGTCTTGGAATGGCCTAGTCAAAGTCCAGACCTCAATCCAATTGGGAATCTGTGGTATGACTTAAAGATTGCTGTACACCAGCGGAACCCATCCAACTTGAAGGAGCTGGAGCAGTTTTGCCTTGAAGAATGGGCAAAAATCCCAGTGGCTGGATGTGCCAATCTTATAGAGACATACCCCAAGAGATTTGCAGCAGTAATTGCTGCAAAAGGTGGCTCTACAAAGTATTGACTTTGGGGGGGGGGGG
>QNTS01000468.1:654825-741317 GCA_003317085.1 Hucho hucho
ATATATATATATATATATATATATATATATACAGTGGGGAAAAAAAGTATTTAGTCAGCCACCAATTGTGCAAGTTCTCTCACTTAAAAAGATGAGAGAGGCCTGTAATTTTCATCATAGGTACACTTCAACTATGACAGACAAAATGAAGAAAAAAAATCCAGAAAATCACATTGTAGGATTTTTAATGAATTTATTTGCAAATTATGGTGGAAAATAAGTATTTGGTCACATACAAACAAGCAAGATTTCTGGCTCTCACAGACCTGTAACTTCTTCTTTAAGAGGCTCCTCTGTCCTCCACTCGTTACCTGTATTAATGGCACCTGTTTGAACTTGTTATCAGTATAAAAGACACCTGTCCACAACCTCAAACAGTCACACTCCAAACTCCACTATGGCCAAGACCAAAGAGCTGTCAAAGGACACCAGAAACAAAATTGTAGACCTGCACCAGGTTGGGAAGACTGAATCTGCAATAGGTAAGCAGCTTGGTTTGAAGAAATCAACTGTGGGAGCAATTATTAGGAAATGGAAGACATACAAGACCACTGATAATCTTCCTCGATCTGGGGCTCCACGCAAGATCTCACCCTGTGGGGTCAAAATGATCACAAGAACGGTGAGCAAAAATCCCAGAACCACACGGGGGGACCTAGTGAATGACCTGCAGAGAGCTGGGACCAAAGTAACAAAGCCTACCATCAGTAACACACTACGCCGCCAGGGACTCAAATCCTGCAGTGACAGACGTGTCCCCCTGCTTAAGCCAGTACATGTTCAGGCCCGTCTGAAGTTTGCTAGAGAGCATTTGGATGATCCAGATGAGGATTGGGAGAATGTCATATGGTCAGATGAAACCAAAATATAACTTTTTGCTAAAAACTCAACTCGTCGTGTTTGGAGGACAAAGAATGCTGAGTTGCATCCAAAGAACACCATACCTACTGTGAAGCATGGGGGTGGAAACATCATGCTTTGGGGCTGTTTTTCTGCAAAGGGACCAGGACGACTGATCCGTGTAAAGGAAAGAATGAATGGGGCCATGTATCGTGAGATTTTGAGTGAAAACCTCCTTCCATCAGCAAGGGCATTGAAGATGAAACGTGGCTGGGTCTTTCAGCATGACAATGATCCCAAACACACCGCCCGGGCAACGAAGGAGTGGCTTCGTAAGAAGCATTTCAAGGTCCTGGAGTGGCCTAGCCAGTCTCCAGATCTCAACCCCATAGAAAATCTTTGGAGGGAGTTGAAAGTCCGTGTTTCCCAGCGACAGCCCCAAAACATCACTGCTCTAGAGGAGATCTGCATGGAGGAATGGGCCAAAATACCAGCAACAGTGTGTGAAAACCTTGTGAAGACTTACAGAAAACGTTTGACCTCTGTCATTGCCAACAAAGGGTATATAACAAAGTATTGAGATAAACTTTTGTTATTGACCAAATACTTATTTTCCACCATAATTTGCAAATAAATAAATTAAAAATCCTACAATGTGATTTTCTGGATTTCTTTTTCTCATTTCGTCTGTCATAGTTGAAGTGTACCTATGATGAAAATTACAGGCCTCTCTCATCTTTTTAAGTTGGAGAACTTGCACAATTGGTGGCTGACTAAATACTTTTTTGCCCCACTGTATACACACACAGTTGAAGTCAGAAGATTACATACACCTTAGCCAAATGCATTTCAACTCAGTTTTTCACAAAGATTTAATCCTAGTAAAAATTGTTTTAGGTCAGTTAGGATCACCACTGAATTTTAAGAATGTGAAATGTCAGAATAATAGTAGAGAGAATGATTTATGGTTTTCTTTCTTTCATCACATTCCCAGTAGGTCAGAAATGTACATACACTCAATAAGTATTTGGTAGCATTGCCTTTAAATTGCTTAACTTTGATAAAAATTTTGGGTAGCCTTCCACAAGCTTCCCACAATAAGTTGGATGAATTTTGGCCCATTCCTCCTGACAGAGCTGGTGTAACTGAGTCAGGTTTGTAGGCCTCCTTGCTCGCACAAGCTTTTTCAGTTCTGCCCACAAATTTTCAATGGGATTGTGGTCAAGGCTTTGTGATGGCCACTCCAATACATTGACTTTGTTGTCCTTAAGCAATTTTTTCCACAAATTTGGAAGTATGCTTGGGGTCATTGTCCATTTGGAAGACACATTTGCGACCAAGCTTTAACTTCCTGACTGATGTTTTGAGATTTTCCTTCAACATATCCATGTAATTTTCCTTCCTCATGATGCAATCTATTTTGTGAAGTGCACCAGTCCCTCCTGCAGCAAAGCACCCCCACAACATGATTATGCCACCCCCGTGCTTCATGGTTGGGATGGTGTTCTTCGGCTTGCAAGTCTGGCTTTTTTATGGCGATTTTGGAGCAGTGGCTTCCTCCTTGCTGAGCGGCCTTTCGGGTTATGTCGATATAGGACTCGTTTTACTGTGGATATAGATACTTTTGTACCTGTTTCCTCCAGTATCTTCACAAGGTCCTTTGCTGTTGTTCTGGGATTGATTTGCACTTTTCACACCAAAGTACTTTCATCTCTAGGAGACAGAATGTGTCTCCTTCCTGAGCGGTATGACGGTTACGTGGTCCCATGGTGTTTATACTTGCGTGCTATTGTTTGTACAGATGAACGTGGTACCTTCAGGCATTTGGAAATTGCTCCAAAGGATGAAAAATATTTGTGGAGGTCTACAATTTTTTTTCTGAGGTCTTGGCTGATTTCTTTTGATTTTCCCCTGATCTTAAACAAAGAGGCACTGAGTTTGAAGGTAGGCCTTGAAATACATCCACAGATACACCTCCAATTTACTCAAATGATGTCAATTAGCCTATCAGAAGCTTCTAAAGCCATGACATCATTTTCTGGAATTTTCCAAGCTGTTTAAAGGCACAGTCAACTTACTGTATGTAAACTTCTGACCCACTGGAATTGTGATACAGTAAATTATAAGTGAAATAATCTGTCTGTAAACAATATTAGAAAAAATTACTAGTGTCATGCAGACATTAGATGTCCTAACCGACTTGCCAAAACTATAATTTGTTAGCAAGAAATTTGTGGAGTGGTCTAAAAACGAGTTTTAATGACTCCAACCTAAGTGTATGTAAACTTCCGACTTCAACTGTATTATTTATGATTACATATTCCCTTAAGATCTCACTTGGTGAAGTAGGACAAAAAATGTATGAAAGCAACAACCATGTTTCTGTCACTAACAAATACAGTCATTGATGTTAACGTTACAATTTACTTGAGATATTTTAATAAGGCTTTACAGTGTTAGTTTAACACTGTTCCGGTGTCTATATGGGTCCACAGACTCAACACTCTCAGAGTTAATTTTGTTTTTTAATTCAGAGTGCAGCCTCTTCTCTCCTTCAAGTGAAACATTTTTTGCAAAGCAATTGGCTGTAATGACCAGCCAGGTCACCAGCGAATTCAGTTGTTAATGAAAGCTGATGTCTTCTATTCTGCCCATGGAACACAGGAATGGTCAACTATACTATAGACTATACACCTCCTAGCACTGATTGCATTGTTTACCACGGAAGCAGGTCCTAAGATGCATAATGATATTACATCATACTGAGCAGTGAACACAGTATTTCTCCTCAGATGATGACTGATTAGACATATTTCTTGTGACACCTCCCAAACAGAGAGCAGATTATGGACCTGCATTGTCTCAAACGAACCTGATCCCAGAGCTGTTTGTGCCGTCTTGGCAAATCATATGGGTCATACTGTGATATGTATTATCCTGTTATGATTCGCAGTTCTAGGTGGTTCAACACTAATACACATAATGTACTACTTTGACCAGAGCCATGTTAGTCCTGGTCAAAAACTAGTGCACTATTTATGGAATATGGTGTCATTTGGGATGCACATATCTGACTGGTGGCAGAGAGTGTTGCCAACAATTTTTCAGTGAGAATCACTATTGGCTCCTTGATTTGTTGCTAGAAATCACTAGAACTTGCTAAATATAGCGACAAATTGACAACACTGGCGGCAGCAGGCACAGTACACAGATGGGTTGCTATACCCAACCAGATCGCTCAAGATTCGCTTCAAAATTTGACATCTGTCCATGTCCTAAGGACGTCTGGAAATGCCTTTAAAACCGACTCTGGACCCGAAGGTTGCGTGTTCAATCTCAGTGGTAGACACTTGTTTTTTTTCTTAACCATTCGGAATGAATACCAAAACTTTATGCTGCATCGCTCCTCCTCCAGTATCAGCCCAGGCCGATGGACATTTGGGCAAAGTTAATAGGTAACTTTTTTACATTTTCTATGTCTTGTATATTGAACGAGTGGAACGGTGGATTACTGAACAGCTTTTGGGATATAAAGAGGGACTTTATCAAACAAAAGGACCATTTATTGTGTAACTGGGACCCTTTGCATTGCCATCAGAGGAAGCTCTTCAAAGGTAAGAAATTTATATTATCGCTATTTCTGAGTTGTGACACCCATGCTGGTTATGTTATTATGCTAACTGAAAATGTATGCGGGGCGCTGTCCTTAGACAATCAAATGCTATGCTTTTGCCATGAAGCCTTATTGAAATCTGACAACACTGTGAGATTACCAAGATTCTAAGCATTTGAATGGTGTGCAACACTTGTATTTTCATGAATGTTTAATATTACTATTTTTGTAATTTGAATTTGGCGCTTTGCATTTTCCAGGATGTTGTCGCAGGTGTCCACTAATCCCTAAGATTAACCAGTAAAATTCAAAACACACAATTTAGTCCCCCCAACAAACTGTGAACTAAACAAAGGGGAAAAAGACACTGAAAAGTCTTTAAATGTTTACCTCATGGAGGTATGTTGTTTACCTGTTGATGTTGACATTTGATTTGCCTTCTGATTTGATCTGACCTAGTTTTGCTTGTTTTATTGATTGAATTGTTTATTATTTATTCAACATTTTAAATTATTCAGTTTTGTGTTGACATTTGAATTTGTATTGAATGATGCACAACCTAATAAAATTACTATTTTTAAGAATTTCTGATAATCAAGAGCTGCACTTGTTAAGAGGTTACTGTGCATTTTCCAGTAACTTAATGGCAGCTTGTTCACAGAAAGTGAATGTTTTAATATTCAATAACTTACTGTCAACTAGCTGCAAGTCAGTTATTGCACATTTTCACAGTAGCTTACGGTAGCTCATACAGTATGTTACACTCACTGACCTAACGGTGTTGCAGGGAAGTGAGTATTACAATGACTTGTTAAACAGCTACAAATTAAATATTGTATGATTCTTGGTATCACACACACTTATGCCAGTTTTATCAAGGTTGGAGAAGTAATAGCATACATGTTTACATCCAGAATACAACAGACCATGTTAACATCCCCGCTCACGACAGACCAAAAAGAGCTAACTGAAAGCCTCACCCCCAATAAGCCACGCCTGCAATATTCTGATAGGCTGTCACTGCTACAGTATGCTGCCAATTATTGGGCAATATATCGAATGAATTTGATTCATTCAAATGTGTGTTTTAGCGCAATGTTCCAAATGCCTGTATCGCAAGTTTTTTGTGTTTTGTTTTTATGAGCGTTCTATTCTGAACAAAAATATAAACACAACATGCAACAATTTCTATGATTTTACTGAGTTACAGTTCATAGGGAAATCAGTCAATTTAAATAAATTCATTAGACCCTAATCTATGGATTTCACATGACTGGGCAGGGGCGCAGCCATGGATGGGTCTGGGAGGGCATAGGCCCACCCATTTAGAGATTAGCCCACCCACTGGGGAGCAAGGCCCAGCCAATCAGAATACGTTTTTCCCCACAAAAGCGCTTCATTATAGACAGAAATACACCTCAGCTGTCCGGGTAGATCATTTCAGACGATCCCTCAGGTGAAGAAGTCATATGTGGAGGTAATGGGCTGGCGTAGTAACACGGGGTCTGTGGTTGTGAAGCTGATTGGATGTACTACCAAATTCTCTAAAATGACAGTGGAGGTGGCTTATGGTAGAGAATATAACATTACATTTTATGGCAACAGCTGTTGTTGACGTTTTTGTAGTCAGCATGCCAAATGCACGCTCCCTCAACATTTGAGACATCTGTGGCATCTTGTTGTGTGACAAAAGTGCACAGAGTGGCCTTTTATTGTCCACAGCACAAAGTGCACCTGTCTAATGATCATGCTGTTTAATTAGCTTTTTGATATGCCACACCTGTCAGTTGGATGGAGTCTCTTGGCATTTGAGAAATGCTCACTAATAGGGATGTAAACAAATTTCTGCACAAAATTTGAGAGAAATAAGCTTTTTGTGCATATGGAACATTTCTGAGATGTTTTATTTCAACTCATGAAATATGGGATCAACACCTTACATGTTGTGTTTATATATTTGTTCAGTATATGTATTTTTGGTCGTCTTCTTCTCTCCTTCTGTACTGTGTGCACTGTGCACCTTCCCGCTCACAGAAACATAAGCTCCCCCCCTTGCCACTCACAAGAAAGATGAAAGATAACTTCTTCCTCTCTGATACAAATAGCAGATTAAACTCAGTATTTGCATTTGAGGTTCGGTCCAACAGAAACGGTCATATGGACACCAAAATGCTTAGAGACCTTAATTTACTGTAATATGTTCCAAGCAATAAGTATGAACCTGGTGGCACCAATAGGTTGCAAGTTCAAATCCCAAAAACATTAATGTATACTCTATGTCAAGTGTCATTGAGCCATGTTGCCAAACATATCTAAGTTTTTGCAACCAATCTCATTGCTGGGTGGACAAAATATTGAGCATTACAACATATAGTCAATTACATCTGTATGCAAGATCACCTCAAATGTAAAGCTTTTAAATATGACATAAGGATGACCTAATATATACAGTGTGGTCCAAAATTATTAACATCCTTGATAAAGTTGAGCCAAGTATAAGTAAATAATTCCAATACTGAGCAATATTGTATGATAAAAAATGGGAAATTAGATTATTTTATACAAATATAATTAATCAGAGAAAGAGATTAATAATTAGTAGTAATACAAAAAAAATCTAAAAAAGACAGTGGTCCAAATTATTGGCTCCTGTTTTCAATACTCAATACTGCACCCTCCCCTTGCTAGCATAATGACACAGCCATTTTCTAAAATGTTTTATGAGATTGGAGAACACATGGGAGGGATCTTAGACCATTTCAAATTTAGATTGTGTTATTCATTTTGTGTTATTAATGTGTTTGTGGATTTTGATTAGTACTTGGGGTTTTTGTCTTACTGGAAGTGCCACTAGTGGCAAAGTGTCGGCCTCCTGGCAGAGGCAACCAGGTTTTTGAATAAAATGTCCACGGTGAAGTTCATGATGCTGTTGACAAGGGCCCCAGGACCAGTGGAAGCAAAGTTGCCTCATAACATCAAAGATCCACCACCATATTTACTGTAGGTATGATGTACATTTCTGCATATACTTCTGTTTTTAAACGCCAAACCCACCACTGGTGTGCGTGGCCAAAGAGCTCTATTTTCATGTCATCTGACAATAGCGCCTGTTTCAATCCAAATGCCAATGCAGTTTATCAAACTCCAGGCAGTGCTATAGTCAGATGACATGAAAATATAACTCTTTGTCTAACTTTACCAAGTTCAAGGACATTTTATCCAAAAACCTGGTTGCCTCTGTCAGGAGGCTGACAGTGGATCCACTGACCTACCAAATTTTTTGTAACCCAATCAGGAGGACTGAAATGACCCGAAGAAGGTTTAAAACACACAGGCCATTAAATGCGATAATGTGCTAAAAAGTTACACTTCATTTACATACACACACACACACACACACACACACACTAGTGAGATATACAGTTAAGGAGAACCGAAATTCCAAGGTGGGCCACCAGTACTTAGCGGAGATGGATTGGATAGTGCGGGTAATACCTGGGTGTCCAGCGGCGAGGGATGTGTGTGCCCAGGTCAACAGCCGATCCCTTACCCCCATGGGGACGTAGATGCGCTCAGGAGGGCAGGTACAGTAGCAGGGGCGGGTTCCCTCTCCAGAGCCAGGCGGATGTCCACATATACGTCCCAAAACACGGGGCCAACGATACAGGAGGACGGAATGATGGGCTGGAGGGAACCTACCAGACTCTCAACCAACGTAGAATTACAGGGTAAGGGAAAGCAGATCTTACGGCATTTTTTGTTAGGGTTAGAGGTTATGGTTTGAGGTTCGGGACAGATTAAAATTGACTGGGGTGAGTGGGTGGTCCAATATCTTGTGTAACTTTTTTTTGCTTTGGGGATTGTTGTGTGGTTTTATAATTGGGCACAGGGAAAGGCAGGGTGTTTTTTTTCTTCCTGGTTTACATTCTCCCTTTTGCAGGTTTTACTATATAATTTCTTCCATCCTAGCCAAATTTCCTCATCTGCTTGCATGAGCCTCCCCTATATCAAGGTGTTTTGGTACTTCCCTTATGCACTGCGCTTTTCCACACATGAACTATTACTATACCACAGGTCAATATAGTCTCAGTCTAACTGTCTATCCTGCCCTCTATCCACCATTCCTAGTGACAATAGAGGTAGGTGGATTGTTTGTCCAGATCTGCTAACCTGAAATCCTACCACACATAAAATAATTCAAAGTGGCACCAATTTTCAACATGAATACACAAATAGGAATAGCTGATAGGCAGCTGAAAGGCCAGGTCATTGTGCATGAAAGAACAGTGAGATACACAGATCAAAAAGCTTGATGTTGTTTAGGGACAATTAAGTTATCCTACCTAGACTAGCCTACAACACCATAATGCAATGAATAATTGCATTATTGTTTTCAAGTACAGAATCCTTCTCTAGGCTGCCTGAAAATGGTGCGAAAGCCCTGTGATCTGAATGTTTCATTCCATTTGGATCTGTTGACGGTCTATACTCTCAACATTTTATAAGGTCTAGAGAGTAGCAGGCCAGTCTGGCTGTATTTTTCCTTCTGATACTGAGATGTGCTGTCTGTTGGGGATAATCATTCTCCTTGCGGCCACGCAAGACTTCAACTAATTACATATTTTGGAGCCTCTTCCTCAAGCACAGATCCAGCAGCACAACTCATGGGAGAGCACAATAAAATGCACCGCTTGCAAAACTGCTTACATTTTGCCAATGCCACTCCACTCCCATTGAAGTCTGAGACCTTCACCAACCTACTCCCATTGAAGTCTATGATACCTTCACCGCAGCCCATCTGTCAAGCACCTTATGACCATTTATATGTGGCAATAACACCACCAGTCACAATGTTTTCATCTGATTAGGTTAGACTACCTGCGCACCTTCTTCCAAAATATAATTCCAGCATCCAAACTGTGCAGCGGCCATTTGATGAATGGAAAGATGCACCTACAAAACACCAAAATGTTTATTGATATTCATAGATTGTCAAACCAAGGCTTCGATACTGGGTAGGCCATCAAGGTATGGGAGGGATGTATTTTCTATTTGGCGAGATCAGCATATTTCAAATCAAATCAAATTGTATTTGTCACTTGCACCAAATACAACAGGTGTAGACCTTACAGTGCTTTCTTACAAGCCCTTAACCAACAATACAGTTTCAATAAAAATAAGTGTTGAGTAAAAAAATAGATAAGTAAATATTTTTTATAACAATATCAAATTAAAATACTTTTTTTGTCAAAGTAAAACATTAAAAAGTAAAAAAAATGTAGGAAGAAAAATAAGTAAGAGAAAAATATAAAATAACAAAATAATTAAAAATAATAAAAATGTTATAAAAAATACAAATAACAGTACAGAGTCAATGTGCGGGGGCACCGGCTAGTCGAGGTAAATTAGTTAATATGTACATGTAGGTAGAGTTAAAGTGACTATTATGCATAGTTAATAAACAGAGAGTAGCAGCAACGTAAAAAAAGGTGGGTGGGCAATGCAAATAGTCTGGGTAGCATTTGATTAGATGTTCAGGAGTCTTATGGCTTGGTACCCCCAAGACTCCTGAACATCTAATCAAATGCCTACCCGGAAGCTGTTAATTAGCATTTGGGATGTAGACTTGGCGCTCCGGTACTGCTTGCCGTGCGGTAGCAGAGAGAACTGTCAATGACTAGGGTGGCTGGAGTCTTTGACAATTTTTAGGGCCTTCCTCTGACACGTCTGATATCGAGGTCCTGGATGGCAGGAAGCTTGGCCCCAGTGCTGTACTGGGCCGTACACATTACCCTCTGTAGTGCCTGGTCGGAGGCCGAGCAGTTGCCATACCAGGCAGTGATGCAACCAGTTAGGATGCTCTCGATGCTGCAGCTGTAGAACTTTTTGAGATATGAGTACCATTGCCACACACCGATTTTCAGTCTCCTGAGGAGGAATCTGTCTTGGTGTGTTTGGACCATGATAGTTCGTTAGTGATGTGGACACCAAGGAACTTGTGGCTCTCAACCTTTTCCACTGCAGCCCAGTCGATAAGAATGGGGGTGTGCTCGGTCCTCCTTTTCCTGTAGTCCACAATCATCTCCTTTGTCTTGATCACGTTGAGGGAGAGCTTGTTATTCTGGCAACACACGGCCAGTTCTCTGACCTCCTGCCTATAGGCTGTCTCATCGTTGTCAGTGATCAGGCCTATTATCGAACAGGGAGTACGGGGGGGGACTGAGCACGCACCCCTGAGGTGCCCCCGTGTTGAGGATCAGCGTGGGGGATGTGTTGTTACCTACCCTTACCAACTGGGGACGGCCCGTCAGGAAGTCCAGGATCCAGTTGCAGATGGAGGTGTTTAGTCCCAGGGTCATTAGCTTAGTGATGAGCTTTGAGGGCACTATGGTGTTAAACGCTGAGCTGTAGTCAATGAATAGCATTCTCACATAGGTGTTCCTTTTGTCCAGGTGGGAAAGGGCAGTGTGGAGTGCAATAGAGATTGCATCATCTGTGGATCTGTTGGGGTGGTATGCAAATTGGAGTGGGTCTGGAGTTTCTGGGATAATGGTGTTGATGTGAGCCATGACCAGCCTTTCAAAGCACTTCATGGCTACAGACGTGAGTGCTACGGGTCAGGAGTCATTTAGGCAGGTTACCTTAGTGTTCTTGGGCACAGGGACTATGGTGGTCTGCTTGAAACATGTTGGTGCCATACCACTTTTGGGACAGTTGGAAATCAGAGAGAAGGAAAATGTCAACTTAACTTTTTCAGTAAGCAAAACTACATTGCTTCAAGGAATGGAACAAGTCAGTAGGCTCCTTTATCACAACTTGCCCAAACAAAATATTTACAACCTTTAATGTTGCCACACTTTTGTGTACCCACCAACTTTAAGTGACTTCAGCCCGACCACCACATAAGTGTAATGTTCTTTCATGGTTGTGGCAATCTCTCCCAAGCCTCCTAAGGATGTTTCATGACACGACCCCAACTGAGGTCCAACATGCCCTATGGCATGTTGTTGATAGTTCAAAGCCAAGATGAACCTTCCAAAGAAGATCATCACTGTGTCACCACTCACTAATTCCAAATACTGCATCCACTACAGTTTAATGTGCATCCCAAATGGCACCCTATATTCTATATAGTGCACTACTTTGACCAGAGCCTATAGGGCTGCATGTACAATACTAAGCTCATTAGCTGGTTGACAATTAATATAGTGTAACAAGTAATATTTGTATTTCATTAGTTTGATTATGGCATCATAAATAAACAGATCCATTGATAACTATCGTATGTACATGTCGACCTAGCTAGTCTACTTTGGCCGTCATTGTAAATAAGAATTTGTTTTTAATTGACTTGCCTGGATAAATAAATATAAAAGCTGTGGTCAAGAGAGCTAGTGAAATGTGTGTGACTGTTTGCCTTTGTTGTGGATGGTTTTCTGTCATAGTATCCTATGCAGTCTGAAGTACCACAAGAGGGATGAGCGAGGAGAGGAGAGGAGAGGACAACAGGGTACGGAGGTGGATGGGATGTTGTGGGGTGACAGGACAGGCGGGGTGATGTGTAATTCAAAGTTGGGGTTGGCTTTTGACAGATCGTTTTTCAGGCCTATGTAAGCCAGTTGTGAGGGAAAATGGTGTATTGTGTTGGTGTGTATTAGATCGTACACAGATCATATGTTTAGCATAAATGCTGCTTTTCTAATAACCAACTCTGTTGGGTACATGCTAGTGACCAATTGATTTTACACAATGATTGATTGTACATGGGAGGAATCCTCACTTTCACTGTATAAGCAATTTGGAGGAAAGTACCCAGAACATTGCTCTGGGAGCCAAGAGGAGTATATCAGTTTCAAGGTCTCAACTTTTAGAGAAGAAGCCTCTTGAGGTAACGGTCAGTCACATGCAAGAGTTAGTCACGCGCAGGAAACAATGTTAATAATGAAAAATGGCTAATGTAAATCATGCTTATATGACTTGTTTGTGTAGCAGTATATAAGAACTGAGAGGGAATGCCCTTTTCAGCGTTTTCATCAAGCTTGGATTGTGTTTGTGAACCTCTCTGGCACTGATAATGAAGATTGATTAATTTACATTGAGTTTAGTGTCCTTAGTGGTGAATTTCCAGCATGATTTTCTGTATTCACCCATTCAACCGTGTATCTTGTTGTCATGGATCGCACCTCTGTGGCTCTCTCCGATCGCCAAAGGACACCGTCACCGGAGTATTGACTACACTTCCCATCAGCCCCGTACCTAGGTCTAATTATCCCTCTCTCCCCTATATATTCTATCTCCAGGCCCCAATGCTTTGCGAAGTCTTGTACTGCCCCGGCTAGTCATTTCTGAGCGCTCTATTGATTGATTGACTGATTCCCTGTGTTCTGACCTTGGACTGTGTTTTGCTCTCGTGTTCCCGTCTGCCGCCTGCCCCGACCCACGCCTGATTCTGGTTCTGTCTCTGGATCTCCTTTGACACCCTCTACGCTGTACTCTGAGTTTTGCCTGTCTGACCTACCCTTATTAAAGATACTGCATATGGATCCGAACGTCTCTGGCTCATTGTTACACTTGTTAGGTAGAGACTTGATACCTAAACTTAATGCTACAATTTATTGTACCCCAGATGGAGTTTACGTTGATATCCCAAACAATGAGATATTAAACCAATGAGTAAGCAGGCAAATTTAACCACTACCCCAGGAGGAGTGGGGATCTGACACTGTTTCCCAGTCTATTCGGTCTCAGGTGCCAGACTCATTATGGACGGAGCACTTAAATGACAGTGGACTGATAGGCAGTGCTAGCCCAGTTATAATAACTGTTGATCCCTGAAAGAAACTCTAGTCTCGAGAGCTACCTTAAACTTTGAAGGGAGCTTCCTTTTTGTCTCTCCACTTTTGAATTGGCCGATGTATTTTATAATTTTGGTGCATTACATATGAATCTCAATATAATAGACATTTAATGAAGCAAAGCAGAAAGTGAATATCCAACAGAAATTGTTAATACATATTAAGAGTAACATTGCTAGGGTAGACTAAAAGGCAAACAATGCTTCCAATAAGGAGAAAGTTATCGTTTGTTTTTATTTGTTTTTAAATCTTACAATAGGGGTAAAAGCAGAAAACAGTTTGAGAGTGATCGAGTGCATTAGCAGTAGTGATTGAGAGGATTTTTCTTATTGGGAAGAAAGGGAGTATCCTAGTTGAAGGAAACAGATAGGGAGACTAGTGAAAGTAACAAAGTGAATGATAATATTAGTGGCTTTCAGATAGCACTCTAATAATGCAATATTTTAGTAATTTGAAGTAAATGTTTCAATACATGGTCACATGACAAACAGAGAGATTGAGCCTTGGGACTGATATAATATTTAAAGCTGCCATCTCGTGTTTGGTTTAAAGATAAGCTTCCTGTGGACCAATAGATAAGCCTCCAGTGAAAGTGAGTGGTACTCACTTAATTCAGACTGTAAGGGACACAGTCGGAAAATCTGTGACAGAGGTATGAATAATTTAATAACATACGTTTTTGACAATTTCCGATTCTCATTTCCAATAATTTCCAATTCAATAATTTGAATATACCAGTGATTTAAATAAGAAGGTAATGTCATCTAAAACAATAATCTGTTTCCATGACATAGAACACTGTCCAGAATTGAAGTTGACCAAAGTCAATATTTTTAGTACAGAATATTGAGCTGATAAGTCAGCACCAACTTTTTGAAGGCCCTTGTGGATTTGTTAAACAACAGGTTTTATATTTTGACTAGTTGATGTCCCAGGGACAGTTAGTACAGAACAGGTCGATGCAACCCGATTGTGGTAAGAGCTATGGAAACAATGGTTAAACATTGAGAGACGAATTTACCTCTGAGTCTATAGATCCCTTGTGTATCTGTGTGTATTTTAGATTGCACAACCCAGAGTGAAGGGTTTAAAGGGATAAAGTGTCTGGTTTTATGTGTTAATTTCACTTACTTTAATATAAGTATTTTGATAGAACCTCCTTTGTTAGAAATTATAATCTATTGCTTACCTTAAAATTTAAGGAAAACTATCACAGAGTGATAAAAGGAGGGAATGTTAGGGGAAATGTTTGTGTTGATCAGATCATAAACAGATCGTATGTTTAGCACAAATGCAGCTTTTCTAATAACCAACTCTGTTGGGTTCATGCTTGTGACTGATTGATTGTACACACGGATTGATTGTACATGGGAAGAATCCTCACTATCACTGTTTAAGCAATTTGGAGGAAAGTACCCAGAACATTGCTTTGGGAAACAAGAGGAGTATCAGTTTCAAGGGCTCAGCTTTGAGAGAAGAAGTCTTGTGAGCTATCAGTCAGTCACATGCAGGAACCAACGTTAATAATGAATAATGTAAATAATGCTTATATGTCTTGTTTGTGTAGCAGTATTTAAGAACTGAGAGGGAACGCCCTTTTCATCAAGCTTGGATTGAGTTTGTGAACCTCTCCGGCCGTGATAATAAAGATTGATTCATTTACATGGTGAATAGTGGTGAATTTCCACGACACAGTATTCCTGGAGGGGCAGATGAGTGAGGAGGATATTGTGCAGACTGACTCTTTCTCTGCATGCGTCACCAGACCAGAGATACTCTGAGAACCAGACACTGCTGTGGTCTGTGTTGTTTTTTTTTTCTCAATCAAGTCAAAGAAGTCTGTTTTCTTAACATCCATTTACATCCAATACTCCCAGCCTCGATAATCGCCAAGCCTCTGTGTGAAACGTCATAAAATACAGCTGTCTGAACCGAGCTCACTGGTGCAGGAAACTCTGAGGGCCCAATTTCGCAAGTTCGCTAGCTACAGCTTCAGACCAGACCCAGTGATGAATTGATACAATGTTGCATTTCACTAGCAATAGCCCAGTCAAGACAGATCGAAAGGGAAGCAAACAGGCGGGATAAAGAGATGAACGTGATTGAAAGATCTGTAATTTTCATCAGGGTATTTTCTACTGATTTATTTGTTGGCTTTAGGCCTATGCATTTTATTTAGTTGACGATGGAAGTTATAGGCCTACTACTGCATTGGCCTATAGGCTATCTCTGAATTCTACGCTCACATTTTTTTTAGCCGCCAATGGATCACAATGTGTATCAACGTGTCCATATGGCAGAGGCTGGTGCTCTCTCCATAGTTAAAAGTTTAATATTTTTTTCTTTCATATTTTTATGATTAACCACTTGACAATGATTTTGTTATTACTGAAATGAAACTGTTCCACAAAAATGTGCATATAAAATTATCATAATTGGCACGCAGATTGGTAGAAATGGTAGGATAAATTGTAAGCTTCGCCAAACTTGAAACTATAGTCTATACTAAAAAATGGTGGAAATATATATACAGTGCCAGTCAAACGTTTGGAAACAACTACTCATTCAAGGGTTTTTCTTTATTTTTACTATTTTCTACATACTGGAATAACATAAAAACTATGAAATAACACATATGGAATCATGTAGTAACAAAAAAGTATATTTTAGATTTTAAATTCTTCAAAGTAGCCATCCTTTGCCTTGATGACAGCTTTGCATTCTCTCAACCAGCTCCATAAGGTAGTCACCTGGAATGGGTTTTCAACAGTCTTGAAGGAGTTTCCACATATGCTGAGCACTTGTTGGCTGCTTTTCCTTTACTCTGCGGTCCAACTCATCCCAAACCATCTCAATTGTGTTGAGGTTGGGTGATTGTGGAGGCCAGGTCATCTGATGCAGCACTCCAACACTCACTCCAACACTCCTTCTTGGTCAAATAGCCCTTACACAGCCTGGAAGTGTGTTTTTGGTCATTGTCCAGTTGAAAAACAAATGATAGTCCCACTAAGCGCAAACTGGATGGGATGGTGTATTGCTACAAAATGCTGTGGTAGCTATGCTGGTTATGTGTGCCTTGAATTCTAAACAAATCACAGACAGTGTCACCAGAAAAGCACCCCACACCATCACACTTCCTCCTCCATGATTCACGGTGGAAACCACACACACCTACAAGGGTAGGTAACAACACATCCCCCACGCTGATCCTCAAAATGGGGCCCCTCAGGGGTGCGTGCTCAGTCCCTTCCTGTACTCCCTGTTCACTCATGACTGCACGGCCAGGCACGACTCCAACACCATCATTAAGTTTGCAGATGACACAACAGTGGTAGGCCTGATGGTGTTCTCGGGGTGATGCGAGGTGTTGGGTTTGCGCCAGACATAGTAGCGTTTTCCTTGATGACCCAAAAGCTACATTTTAGTCTCATCTGACCAGAGTATCTCCTTCAAGTTTGTTTAGGGAGTCTCCCACATGCCTTTTGGCGAACACCAAACGTGTTTGCTTATTTTTGTCTTTAAGCAATGGCTTTTTCTGGCCACTCTTCCATAAACCCCAGCTCTGTGGAGTGTACGACTTAAAGTGGTCCTATGGACATATACTCCAAACTCCGCTGTGGAGCTTTGCAGCTCCTTCAAGGTTATCTTTGGTCTCTTTGTTGCTTCTCTGATTAATGCCCCCTTGCATGGTCCATGAGTTTAGGTGGGCGGCCCTCTCTTGGCAGGTTTGTTGTGGTGCCATATTCTTTCAATTTTTTAATAATGGATTTATTGGTGCTCTGTGGGATGTTCAAAGTTTCTGATATTTTTATAACCCAACCCTGATCTGTACTTCTCCACAACTTTGTCCCTGATATGTTTGGAGAGCTCCTTAGTCTTCATAGTGCCGCTTTCTTGGTGGTGCCCCTTGCTTAGTGGTGTTGCAGACTCTGGAGCCTTTCAGAACAGGTGTATATATACTGAGATCATGTGACAGTTCATGTGACACTTAGATTGCGCACAGGTGGACTTTATTTAACTAATTATGTGACTTCTGAAGGTAATTGGTTGCACCAGATCTTATTTAAGGGCTTCATAGCAAAGGGGGCGAATACATATGCACGCACCACTTTTCCGTTATTTATTATTTAGAATTTTTTGAAACAAGTAATTTTTTTCATTTCACTTCACCAATTTGTACTATTTTGTGTATGTCCATTACATGAACTCCAAATAAAAATGTATTTAAATTACAGGTTGTAATGAAATGAATACTTTTGCAAGGCACTGTAAGTAAGCATTTCATGTAAGGTCTACACACAGCGGTTGGAACTTTCACCGGTCTAGCGTCCATTGCTTGTGTTTCTTGGCTCAAGCAAGTCTCTTCTTCCTATTTGTGTTCTTTAATAGTGGTTTCTTTACAGAAATTTGACCATGAAGGCCTGATTCACACAGTCTCCTCTGAACAGTTGATATTGAGATGTGTGTGTTACTTGAACTTTGTGAGGTGCAATCTGAGGTGCAGTTAATTACCGATTTCTGAGGCTGGTAACTCTAATGAACTTATCCTCTGCAACAGACGTAACTCTGGCTCTTCCTTTCCTGTGGCGGTCCTCATGAGAGCTAGTCTCATCCTAGCGTTTGATGGTATTTGCGAGTGCACTTGAAGAAACTTTCAAAGTTCTTAAAAGTAATGATGGACTGTTGTTTCTCTTTGCTTATTTGAGCTGTTCCTGCCATAATATGGACTTTTACCAAATAGGGCTATCTTCTGTAAACCACTCCTATCTTGTCGTAACACAACTGATTGGCACAAAAGCAATAAGAAGGAAAGAAATGTAAGAAAATCACTTTTAACAAGGCACACTCGTTAATTAAAATGCATTCCAGGTGACTACCTCATGAAGCTGGTTGAGAGAATGCCAAGAGTGTGCAAATCTGTCATCAAGGCAAAGAATCTCAAATTTGATTTGTTTAACACTTCTTTGGTTACTACGTAATTCCATATGTGTTTTTTCATAGTTTTGATATCATCACTATTATTCTACAATGTATAAAATAAAGACAAACCCTTGTATGAGTACGTGTGTCCAAACTTTTGACGGGTACTGTTGAAGGTCCCCTGAAAAAAACGTGTTCGCCTATGGAAATCAAAGGCCTGTCCAAATTATTTGTTCTGGCGCCAGCCCTGATTATAGGGAATAGGCTGCCATTTGGGATGTAGCCTTTGTGTGAGCTGTGCCAAAATCTGGGGGAGCTGATTAACTGAGTCCTGTAACTCTGCTAACAGAATGCTGGGCTGGTTGGGAGCAGGCAGATGACAAATAACATCCTGGGGAGTCTTGGCAGCGGTAGGGCTTATATTTAGAGAGAGGTCACCTTTGTTGCGTCTCAAATGTAACCCTATTTCATTTACAGTGCTAGTTTTTACCAAAACCCTATGGGAAATAGGCTGCCATTTGGGACAAAGGCATAGTTACACTTCCTGTCTGGGTCTGGTCACAACAGAATGTTGTTCAGTAGACTGCACAGTGTTGTGCAATTATTTCCAGGGTGGGTGCATATGTACTTTAAACAATTATATACCGGGGTACGATTACAATACAATGTCAAGAAAGGTTTCTGAGCAGTGAGCACAAGCCTCTTTGCGACTTAAGTCCCTCTTCAAAGAAGTTAAGATGTATTCATACATTTTTTCTGAGTCATACTTTTAAGAGACCCCTTGTATTACAAGCCAATCATCAAGCCAACATGTTCAACTATTTCCCCTCTTTTCAGGACCAAATGTATTATTGTTTTAAATCCAGTGTTGACACCAGGCTGGCCAAACCACAGTAAACACTGCCAGCCCAATATAATGGTTCTCTGGAACTAGGATCAGCCACCATGCCACCACAGGAAGTGTCTGTTCTGTTTGTCTTTCCATCTGGAAACAGACTGGACCGTCTCCTCTCCTGGACCACCCTGACAGCCCTGTTCATTGACCCTTACCGTGAGATGCCATCACCGGCGAGCTTCCAGGAGCTGGTTGGGGCAGACTGTGATGGACCCTCTCCCTCCCCACACCACCACAGGACAGCTTCCAGCATCATCATAATTACAGGGAAGGACTGAAGGATGGAAGTGCTCTGAATGGTAATCAGGAGCATTTATAGAAGTCATGAGAACCTCTAGGCACACTTTGTTAAATTCTGTTTAATACTATTGTTCAGTTCTAACATTGTTAAAATGTCAATTGCATGTTTCAGGATTATGAATCTTTACCCTAAATAAGATTGTGTAATAGACAGGCATATAAAAGACACTTGAAAAACAGTTGTTGCCCTTAAATTGTCTATATGACTTTAGATTGTAAAGCAGCATGTATTGTTCAGATTACAGTATTACAAACAATGCAAGGATAAAGAGATCTCTGTAAAGACAAAACTTTGCATATACCTGTAATTTTAAAATGCTGTAGTTCCAGTTTCTCATTCATTGCAAAATGACAACAGCAGCCTGGGACTCTCTCCTCCCGTGGCTCCAGAAATATGCATTATCATTCCTAGCAGGGTCCATTGCATAGCAGACTCAATGGGGAATTGAGATAGTTTTCTCTGCTAGTGGGGATCCCATGGAGATGAGTGTAGCAGTGTAGTGGTGAGATATGGCTAGCATGCTGCTAACAGATGCCTCTCCCAGAGAGAGGGGTAGCGTCCCAAATGTTACACTATTTCCTATATTGTGTACTACTTTTGAGCAGAGCCTTACAGTAGCAGTGCATGGGTTAAAATCACTGGTTAAGACAGACACAAAGCCATATTACAACCTATGTGTTGTGATAATTGCGTTGTTTGCTCTATAACCTGTTAGTTCATATGCCTTTCTAAATTCAACTGCACGTTTGTTTCAACCAGTTGATTTACACATGTTAATCTTGGTGGGGAAAGCATAGCCACTACACAACACAACACAGCACTAAACAATACATTCATTGCACTATAACTGTGCCCACAAACTGTTAGTGGCTACATAAAACTGTCCTAACAGCAGAGCTTTCTGTTCAGCACCATGGAGTGAATCCTTACCACCGCTACACCTGGCAATCAGCGGAGCCTTGTCTGTCAGTGAAACAGTTCCATCAGCCTCCTTTACTGCCTTTAAAAAAAAACATAGCTGATATAGCTGACTTGCTTAAACAAATGTGGTTTCTACTGACAATTGAGATGTACAAACTATGGCATAAGGGAACGACAGGCAAATAAGAGGCAATCCGTAATTTCGATTAAGACATTAATGAGCGAGCTAGGACGGACGTAGTCAATATAACTATTTATTCATCATTTTTTAAATGTACAGCGACAGAATTCAGAACATGGGCCATTCTTACAGTATTCTCCCTATACACCAAGTCAGAACTGTAGAATAAATAAAGGGGGCACATAAGCAGACAATGAAAGGTCTTACAATATTCAATCATTACATTTCTCTAAAACAGGCTATAGGCTACATGTGCATCATCAAGTCAGAACAGTAGACTAAGTTATGAGGGAGGAAAGGGACCAAATTACTAGGGCAAGGCATATGGGATACTAACAGCTTACTTCACAACATACACTTAGTATTACTTTATTGGCTACAGTATACATATCTCCCTGGCATATTACATCCTTCTTGTGGGCTCTTGAAAAGGCCTGAAATCCCGACTTGGATGACCGTTCAAAATTACTTCCGTATTTTCCCAGTCTGCTATTTTTATCCTGAGTTCCCAGTTGTCTTGAACTCACTGAAGACAGAGATTTCCCAGTTCCGAGTTTCCAGCTGTTTTGAATGCTGCAGAAGCCATGCTGGATTGACAGCATTGCCAATATATTCAAACTTTTCTGGCCCATTGCATTGCCCCCTTTTTCGTGATATCCAATTGGTATTTACGATCTTTTCCCATCACTGGAACTCCCCTACGGACTTGTTGAATGTCGAGAGCCGCACTGTTTCTTGACACACTGCTCGCCTAACCCGGAAGCCAGCCGCACCATTGTGTCAGAGGAAACATTGTCAAACTGATGACCGGGGTCAGCTTGCAGTTGCCCGGGTCGCCACAAGGAGTTGCTAGAGCACGATGAGACAAGGACATCCCGGCCGGCCAAACTCTCCACTAACCCGGTTGATATCTTCTGTATACCACCCCAACACAACTGATTGGCTCAAACTCATTAAGAAGGATAGACATTCCACAAATAAATTAACAAAGCACACCTGTTAAACGAAATGCATTATAGGTGACTACCTCATGAAGCTGGTTGAGAGAGTGCCAATAATTTGTAAAGCTGTCAAGGCAAAGGGTGGCTACTTTGAGGAATCTCAAATATAAAATATATTTTGAGTTGTTTAACACTTTTTGGGATACTGCATGATTAAATGTGTTATTTAATAGCTTTGATGTCTTCACTATTATTCTACAGTGTAGAAAATAGTCAAACTAAAGAAAAACTCTTGAATGAGTAGCTGTGTCCACATTTTTGACTAGTACTATATATATATATATATATATATATATATTATAAGGGCACAAGGCGAGACCCAGATGCAGACACAGGAGGCAGATGGTTTGAATCTTTGATATTTATTAATTATCCAAAAGGGGTAGGCAAGAGAATGGTCGTGGACAGGCAAAAGGTCAAAACCAGTTCAGAGTCCAAGAGGTACAGTGTGGCAGGCAGGCTCGAGGTCAAGGCAGGCAGAATGGTCAGGCAGGCGGGTACAGAGTCCATAAAACAGGCAAGGGTCAAAACCAGGAATAGCAACAGAGAATAGAACAGGCAGGCGCAGGGGAAAAACATGCTGGTTGACTTGGAACATACAAGACGAACTGGCATAGACAGACAGAAAACACAGGTTTAAATACCCAGGGGAAAATGGGGAAGATGGGTGACATCTGGAGGGGGTGGAGTCAAGCACAAGGACAGGTGAAACAGATCAGGGTATATATAATATTAGTTTTTTTTGCTAAATAGGTGGGGCTTGGTCCCACCTGCCCTGAAGTCCACAAATAATATTGCATGTATCAGTTTCATGACTTACAGCACGGTCAAGCAAGATAATGTTTCTGACATTTTCGGAACACTAAACAAATATTGATTTAAAACCACGGAGCATACGCAAGTCACAAAGAAAACAGGAGCTGTATCCACTATTCAAGCACCATTTCAACTTCAATATTTCAACATAATCAAATCACCTATGCTTAATCTAACACAGTGACAACTAAAAGATACCAAAAACAATTTAGTCCAACAAAGAGGAAGTTAATTAAAAGGTAGCGTTAATTAAAAGGTAGCTTAGCTCAACTCTGATTGGCAATTTTTTTTTTTATTATCAAGGGAGGCCAAATGCTCGCTGGCTTCCCTTGCATTTCCTTGCATTCAATGCTATGGGCGGCAGCTAAATATTATGTGGCTGTCCATGGCTCTGATTTATGTGTGCGTGTGTGCAATCTGTTAGGAGTGACGCCAAATCCAAGCTGACTTCCCTTGACACTTTCGTTTGGTGCACCAGGAACATTCACAGTTGAGCTCACTCAGCTTAGCTCAACTCTGATTGGCTATTATTATTTTTTTATTATCAAGGGAGGCCAAATGCTCGCTGGCTTCCCTTGCATTCAATGCTATGGGCGGCAACAATGTAATACTCTTTTGGACCAAACAGCATCAGATAGATGGCCTACACATGCAGAGACAGAGGGACACTATTTTGCTCGTTCTGAGTGCTTTCTCCGTTGAGATACATTCCTTCTTTTGCGAATTGAAGGAAAATTATTAAACACAGAGAGACGAAAGATACATTGTTCTTTCAAATTTTGGGGGAAGGTTGGTTTCCCTTTACATCCATGAAAACACGCCACTGGAGCCTTATGGGCCCTGATGCCATTTGGGATGCATCTATGGACTTACCATGGTTCAGCCTCGGCAGATGAATACTAATCACTGCAGGTGTCCCGCTGCTCAAGACAATATCAAACACACTTTGATGTTTCAATACAACATGGTGAGCTATTTGTTTCTCCCTCCTCATTCCCGAAATAACAGAGGCGACCCAGGGATAATGTGATGATAGTGTTACAGGAATGATAGAGGATTGTCATGCAAAGCGGTACCACTGTGTGTATCAAATCAATGCTATTTTGCTATGTCAAACTTACATGTATAGAGAGCCTAAATGTATTCTACCCACACAAGGTGGTTTGAAAACTATTCCCAATCCATATAGAAACAGTAGACTCCTCTCTTGGCGCTACCTTTTAATTAACTTCCTCTTTGTTCAGAAGCTGAACTACTGTTCAGATATATTGTACAGTGGCTTGCGAAGGTATTCACCTCCCTTGGCATTTTTCATATTTTGTTGTCTTACAACCTGAAATTAAAATACATTTGTTGGGGGTTTGTATCATTTGATTCACACAACATGCCTACCACTTTGAAGATGCAAAATATTTTTTATTGTGAAACAAAACTGAAAACTTGAGCATAACTATTCAGCCACCTTTCGCAATTACAGCTACAAGTCTCTTGGGGTATGTCTCTATAAGCTTGGCACATCTAGCTACATTCCTCAAGGCAAAACTGCTCCAGCTCCTTCAAGTTGGATGGGTTCTGCTGGTGTACAGCAATCTTTAAGTCATACCACAGATTCTCAATTGGATTGAGGTCTGGGCTTTGACTAGGCCATATCAAGACATTTAAATGTTTCCCCTTAAACCACTTGAGTGTTGCTTTAGTAGTATGCATAGGGTCATTGTCCTGCTGGAAGGTGAACCTCCGTCCTAGTCTCAAATCTATGGAAGACTGAAACAGGTTTCCCTCAAGAATTTCCCAGTCCCAGTCCTTGATGATGAAAAACATCCCCACAGTGAAGCATGATGCTGCCACCACCATGCTTCACTGTGGGGATGGTGTTCTCGGGGTGATGGGAGGTGTTGGGTTTGCGCCAGACATAGCGTTTTCCTTGATGGCCAAAAAGCTCAATTTTAGCCACATCTGACCAGAGTACCTTCTTCCATATGTTTGGGGAGTCTCCCACATGCTTTTTGGCAAACACCAAACGTTTTGGTGTTCTTGTTCTTGTTTGCTTATTCTTTTCTTCAAGCAATGGCTTCCGTAAAGCCCAGCTCTGTGGAGTGTACGGCTTAAAGTGGTCCTATGGACAGATACTCCAATCTCCACTGTGGAGCTTTGCAGCTCCTTCAGGGTTATCTTTGGTCTTTTGTTGCCTCTCTGATCAATGCCCTCCTTGCCTGGTCCGTGAGTTTTGGTGGGGGGGCCCTCTCTTGACAGGTTTGTCGTGGTACCATATTCTTTCAATTTTTTTATAATGGATTTAATGGTGCTCCGTGGGATGTTCAAAGTTTCTGATATTTTTATATAACCTAACCCTGATCTGTACTTCTCCACAACTTTGTCCCTGACCGGTGTCGAGAGCTCCTTCGTCTTCATGGCACCGCAACAAACCTGCCAAGAGAGGGCCGCCCACCAAAACTCATGGACCAGGCAAGGAAGGCATTAATCAGAGGCAACAAAGAGACCAAAGAGAGTCAGTTTCCTTTGGTTAGTATTTTCTAACTGCCACCTTTATTCTCTGCAGCAAAAGCATCTTCATTACATAAAAAAATGTGGCTTGGCGAAGCTTCCCTTTTGAGTGGTAGCTTGTTATACTCTGTGCTTTCAGAAAGAGCTATGTTTGTTAAAAGCTTTACACAACTAAAATGTTCACTTAAAAAAAAATAACATTTACTGACAAGGGAAGGCGTTGTGCTGAAATATGATGTTTTCTCATAGATTTGACATTACATTTTGTAAAATGTCATAATCAACATTATTGTTGTATTTAAATAGACTCGTAATAGATGGTGGAAGACCATTTGGCGCCATGTTACTATCACATTCTTATGGACAACTACGTTTTCATATTACCTGGAAAAGGACAGCCTATTTTGGTGTATGTTCCCCTGCTTGCTTAACTTGACAAATGAATGTTATCACTGGCAGCAGGACAATATCGTTGTCGCCGTCATCTATTTCATATCAGTGTTTTTTTATGACTGATCACAAACCGACCTAACCATGGCGGATGGCA
The DNA here is from genome assembly GCA_003317085.1 of Hucho hucho. Taxonomy (NCBI): domain Eukaryota; kingdom Metazoa; phylum Chordata; class Actinopteri; order Salmoniformes; family Salmonidae; genus Hucho; species Hucho hucho. The sequence continues at coordinate 680,221 of QNTS01000468.1, forward strand.
CACTGCTTTTAGATTCTTCTCCAGTGACTTGGGTGACTGAGAGTGTGTCCAAAATGTAACCATACTCCCTATATAGTGCACTACTTTAGATCAGGGCCCAGAGGGCTCTGGTCAAAAGTAGTGCACTATATAGGGAAAAGGGTGTTATTTGGGACACAGACATGGTTACCGTTCCTCTCCATTCAATATGTCCTCCATAATACTACCCATCAGCAAGCGATAATTCACACACCATTGGTGCAAATTCATATTTTTTTTTACTGCCATGAGTACTGAGGCACATCAGAAGTCAACCCCCACGCCATAAGCTGTGACTTGGAAGTGACGTTAACCCATTTGGCAAGCTGACTGTGAAGAAATTGAAAGATATGAAATTCAAAGGGGGTTTCTGACTCTCTCCTACACTCATAGAATGAGTGGTGACACAAGGAACCCTGGAGATCCTCAAGGAACCTCTGGAGTTTCTCAAGGAACCATTTCTAGTTATATTGTTCTTATTTACACCTTTGGTTAGTTGACGGATTCTCGGAGGAACCTTTAAAGAGCGACTGCCTTTAAATGTGTCATCGAGTCAGAAACAGTTATTCTAGTGTCAAAATTGTCTCGTCTAAAGCTGTGTTTGGAACATCCATGCGTCACAACGGGTAAATGAAGGTTGGGTTTTGATTTGAGGATGTAAATTTGCCCGCTAACGTGGGGTGACCAGCTGCGGGGACTTCTCTCTATTCAATAGCATAGACAGTGCGACAGACCTGTTCAGCAGCTCCGACTGTTTACATAAGACAACACACCGCATATTTTTTTACTTGAGAAATGCTGCACAAAACACCTTAGTAAGATGTAAAATTTTACAACTAAAACATCCTCAGCAAAACGTCTAAACTCAATAAATCTGTAATTAATTATCTTAGATTCCTTCTGGGGTACAGCTAGTGAGGATGACTATATGATATTTTGATGACTATATTCACTCTAGCCAAAGTGGTTTATCAATTTGGAAATGGGATGGTTGATTAACATGGTAAATATCAAAGGACTAATGATAAAATAATATTGCTATAATGGTCTTTCACCTCTGACTCAGCCTGTTGACTCAACCAACAATTATTTTGTACTGTCAATATAATGGTGTTTGTCCATTAAAACATTATGGACCAAAGATATTCTTATTTTACATGCCCCACTGATATTCCTCTCATCTTGGACCTCATCTCCCTCCAAGGTTTTTATGGACTGTTCCATTATGCTGTGACTGCATCAGAATCAGTTGCCAGGCTTTGTACCATCACGTGTGTGTGTGTTTGCGTGCGCACCATTGCTCCCCTCTCGTGTAGTGAGTCAGAGATGCCTTGGCCATCTGCCAGTGGAAGTACCTTGAGAGATGCTCTAATATGTCTAATATTAGCCATTTTTTCCCAATGCACATCCCCTCTGAGGCTGTGTCCTGGGGGAAGACCATCTGTCTATGTAGTTTCAGTATTGGACAAAGGTAGAGTCAATGCTACTTGACCATATCATATAGGATACTGTACTGGATGTACATCAGCGTTTTCATTTTTCTTGACATGCACTAGCTCCACATTTATTAGGATGATGGGATGGGGGTGTCATATCATACTGTACTGTGTGTACTTTAGATTTTCATCTGTCTTTATTGGCTTGTATTCAGGCTACTGGCTCCACATTTTCAAATTTGTATGGTGGGAGAGTAGCTGCTCCTTGACCATATCATACTAGTGTACTGTATGTACTATTTTTCCTTTTTTGTTATCATGTTTTTATTGATTTTCACTTTGGCTACTGGCTACACATTTTCAATTTTGGATGATGGAATGAGGCGTTGGTGCTCCTTGACCACATGATACTGTATTGTATTATATTAAAAAATATATATTGATAAAGGATATACAGTACCAGTCAAAAGTTTGGACACACCTACTCATTCAAGGGTTTTTCTTTATTTTTACTATTTTCTACATTGTAGAATAATAGTGAAGATATCAAAACTATGAAAGAACACATGGAATCATGTAGTAACCAATAAAGTGTTCGAAAATCAAATAATATTTTAGATTCATCAAAGCAGCAACCCTTTGCCCTGATGACAGCTTTGCACAATCTTGACATTATCTCAACCAGCTTCATGAGGTACTCCTGTGATCCTCCAGAGCCGGCCACGTGATATCCTATCCTATCCGGAGGCCATTAGGACACTGCCCTCCCCACCAGAAATACACAGCTTTGCATAAAAAAATATATAACATTTGCCAGCCTGATATTTCATTTCTGTCTACTCCAGAAGGAGGAAAGAGAAGATGGGAAGAGAATATTCCCTCTGTGCAATGAGACAGAGAAGAGAGGGATGACGTCAGGAACTCAATATTCGGATAAAACTGGGACTGGAAGAAGGGAAGGGGTAAATAACGAAACATGCAACTAGTTATGATTATTAACAGAACGTGTGAGAAAGAAGACCAATCAAATCAAATCGTATTTGTCACGTGCGCCGAATACAACAGGTGTAGACCTTACAGTGAAATGCTTACTTACAAGCCCTAACCAACACTGCAATGTTTAAGTAAAACATAGGTATTAGGTAAACAATAGATAAGTAAAGAAATTAAAAAACAGTCAAATGACAGTAAAAATAACAGTAGCGAGGCTGTATACAGATAGTACCGGTACAGAGTCAATGTGCGGGAGCACCGATTAGTTGGGCTAATTGAAGTAATATGTACATGAATGTATAGTTAAAGTGACTATGCATAGATGATAAACAGAGAGTAGCAGCAGCGTAAAAGAGGGGTTGGCGGGGGGGGGGGGGGGGGGGGGGGGGGGTGACACAATGAAAATAGTCCGGAAGCCATTTGATTATCTGTTCAGGAGTCTTATGGCTTAGGGGTAAAAGCTGTTGAGAAGCTTTTTGGTCCTAGACTTGGCGCTCCGGTACAGCTTGCCATGCGGCAGCAGAGAGAACTGGGGTGGCTGGGGTCTTTGAAAATTTTTAGGGCCTTCCTCTGACACCGCCTGGTATGGAGGTCCTGGATGGTTGGCCTCAGTGATGTACTGGGCCGTACGCACTACCCGCTGTAGTGCTTTGCGGTCGGAGGCCGAGCAGTTGCCATACCAGGCAGTGATGCAACCAGTCAGGATGCTCTTGATGGTGCAGCTGCAGAAATGTTTGAGGAGCTGAGGACCAATGCCAAATCTCCTGAGGGGGAATAGCTTTGGTCGTGCCCTTTTCACTACTGTCTTGGTGTTTTTGGACCATCATAGTTTGTTGGTGATGTGAGCACCAAGGAACTTTAAGCTCTCAACATGCTCCACTACAGCCCCGTCGATGAGAATGGGGGCATGCTCGGTCCTCCTTTTCCTGTAGTCCACAACCATTTCCTTTGTTTTGATCACGTTGAGGGAGAGGTTGTTATCCTGGTAGCATACAGCCAGATCTCTGACCTCCTCCCTATAGGCTGTCTCATCGTTGTCGGTGATCAGGTCTACCACTGTTGTGTCGTCGGAAAACTTAATGATGGTGTTGGAGTCGTGCCTGGCCATGCAGTCATGGGTGAACAGGGAGTACAGGAGGGGACAGAGCACACACCCCTGAGGGGCCCCAGGGTTGAGGATCAGCGTTGCAGATGTGCTGTTACCTACCCTTACCAACTGGGGGCGGCCCGTCAGGAAGTCGAGGATCCAGTTGCAGAGGGAGGTGTTTAGTCCCAGGGTCCTTAGCTTAGTGAATAGCTTTGAGGGCACTATGGTGTTGAACGCTGAGCTATAGTCAAGGAATAGCATTCTCACATAGGTGTTCCTTTTGTCCAGGTGGGAAAGGGCAGTGTGGAGTGCAATAGAGATTAAACCATCTGTGGATCTGTTGGGGTGGTATGCAAATTGGATTGGGTCTAGGGTTTCTGGGATAATGGTGATGATGTGAGCCATGACCAGCCTTTCAAAGCACTTCATGGCTACAGACGTGAGTGCTACGGGTCTGTATGATTGTACATTGGCTAACAGGACTGATGGTAGAGGCAGATTACCCACTCGCCGTCAGATCCTTACAAGGCACCCCGACCTACGTCCCCGATATCTCTTTCTCCTTGTCGCCTTGTCGGGTGTCTGAAGTAAATCCTTCACGTCCGACTCCTTAAAAAAAAAGGTTAGTAATCGCTGCCCTGATATCCAGAAGCTCTTTTCGATCATGAGACGGTGGCAGAAACATTAGGTACAAAATCAATTACAAATAACGCAAAAAACACACACAATAGCACAACTGGTTAAAAGCCCGTAAAACGGCAGCCATCTCCGGTGCCATTCAATTGTTCCAGAGTTGTTGAGGGCACACAGAAAAGTATTGGGAAATAATATTGTGTTATAAAAAATTAAGGGTTGCCACTAGAACTGTAGTTCTCTTTAACAGGAAAACACTGGTTTGAAGACCAAACCACACTGTAAGCTTCATGTGAACTGAGCCACAATAAGTGTATTTTACTTTAACAACTGTATAAACAGGCAATTCGCTATAATTTTGTTGTAACACAATGCAGGTCTCTTAAGGTCATCACAATCCAAGTCCTGAAACATACCCGTAGCTTTTTGGATTTTATTTGGCAATTTAAAATACATTTAAATAAATACACCAGGCTCCCGATACATTCACTCCCCAATAGGCTATCTCTGTATTCTATTACAGTAAGACTTACTGATACCGACACCTGCTTGGCTACAGTGAGGGGGGTCTGTGTTTTGCAAACTGTGCTGAATCTGAAGAGATGACATCAGCATTGGTACCTTACTCTATAACTTACTCATCGATTGCTGCAAGGTTGAGTCACAATTGACTCACTTGTCTTCTCTGAAGTTTCCACTATTGTATCAGCTCAAGGAAACATGGGTGTTATCCACAATGCATTGCAGCATGAGAGGACAGCTATTAGAGGGTTATTGGAGGTTACAGACAACATCTCCCATGTGGGACTCATTTAATATTGAGTCTTCCATATACAGTGCCTTCAGAAAGTATTCATACCCCTTGAATTATTCCACATTCTGTTGTGTTACAGCCTGTATTCAAAATGAATTAAATAGAATTTACCCATAACACCCCATAATGACAAAGTGAACATTCTTCAAGGTCTGTCAAGTTGGTTGTTGATGAATGCTACAGCCATTTTCAAGTCTTGCCATAGATTTCCAACCCAATTTAAGTCAAAACTGTAGGTAGGCCACTGCGGAAAATTCAATGTCATCTTAGTAATCAACTAAGATGTGTTTTAGGTTATTGTCCTGCTGAAAGGTGAATTAATCCTGTGCTTAGCTCCATTCCGTTTATTTTTTATCCTAAGAAACTCGAAAGTCCCTAACGATTACAAGCATACCCATAACATGATGCAGCCACCCCTATACTTAAAAATATGCAGAATGATACTCAGTAATGTGTTGCATTGGATTTTCCCCAAGTATTTTCCCCACATTAATTGCAGCATTACTTTATTGACTAGTTCCAAACAGGATGCATGTTTTTGAATACTTTATTCTGTACAGGTTTTCTTCTTTTCACTCTGTCAATTAGGCTAGTATTGTGGAATAACTCTTTGTTGTTGATCCATCCTCAGTTTTCTCTTATCACAGCCATTAAACTCTGTAACTGTTTTAAATTCACCATTGGCCTCATGGTGAAATACCTGAGCGGTTTCCTCTCCAGCACTATCCAAAGTGTAATTAATAACTTCACCATGCTCAAAGGGATATTCAATGTCTTATTTTATTTTTATTTTATCTACCAATAGGTGCCCTTCTTTGCAAGGCATTGGAAAGCCTCCCTGGTCTTTGAGGTTGAATCTGTGTTTGAAATTCACTTGAATCCTTCCCCAACCACAAACCGTGGATGGATGGCAGCATATGCGCAAAACTGAAAGCGCGAACCACTGCTTTTAATCAGGACAAGGCGACCGGAAACATGACCGAATACAAACAGTGTAGCTATTCCCTCCGCAAGGCAATCAAACAAGCTAAGCGTCAGTATAGAGACAAAATAAAGTCGCAATTCAACGGCTCAGACACGAGAGGTATATGGCAGGGTCTACAGTCAATCACGGACTACAAAAAGAAAATCAGCCCCGTCACGGACCACGATGTCTTGCTCCCAGACAAACTAAACAACTTCTTTGCTCGTTTTGAGGACAATACAGTGCCACCGACACGGCCTGCTACCAAAACCTGCGGGCTCTCCTTCACCGCAGCCAACGTGAGTAAAACATTTAAACGGGTTAACCATCGCAAGGCTGCCAGCCCAGAAGGCATCCCTAGCCGTGTCCTCAGAGCATGCGCAGACCAGCTGGCTGGTGTGTTTACGGACATATTCAATCAATCCTTATCCCAGTTTGCTGTTCCCACATGCTTCAAGAGGGCCACCATTGTTCCTGTTCCAAAGAAAGCTAAGGTAACTGAGCTGAACGACTATCGCCCCGTAGCAGGAGGCTGAAGAAATGTGGCTTGTCACCAAAAACACTCACAAACTTTTATAGATGCACAATCGAGAGCATCCTGTCGGGCTGTATCACCGCCTTGTACAGCAACTGCTCCGCCCACAACCGTAAGGCTCTCCAGAGGGTAGTGAGGTCTGCACAACGCATCACCGGGGGCAAACTACCTGCCTGCCAGGACACCTACACCACCCGATGTCACAGGAAGGCCAAAAAGATCATCAAGGACAACCACCCGAGCCACTGCCTGTTCACCCCGCTATCATCCAGAAGGCGAGGTCAGTACAGGTGCATCAAAGCTGGGACAGAGAGACAGCTTCTATCTCAAGGACATCAGAATGATAAACAGCCATCACTAACATTGAGCCATCACTAACATACTGACTCAAATCTCTAGCCACTTTAATAATTAAAAATTGGATGTAATAAATGTATCACTAGTCACTTTAAACAATGCCATGTTTAAATAATGTTTACATACCCTACATTACTCATCTCATATGTATATACTGCACTCTATACCATCTACTGCATCTTGCCAATGCCGTTCGGCCATCGCTCATCTATATATTTGTATGTACAGTGAGGGAAAAAAGTATTTGATCCCCTGCTGATTTTGTACGTTTGCCCACTGACAAAGAAATGATCAGTCTATAATTGTAATGGTAGGTTTATTTGAACAGTGAGAGACAGAATAACAACAAAAAAATCCAGAAAAACGCATGTGAAAAATGTTATAAATTGATTAGCATTTTAATGAGGGAAATAAGTATTTAACCCCTCTGCAAAACATGACTTGGTAATTGGTGGCAAAACCCTTGTTGGCAATCACAGAGGTCAGATGTTTCTTGTAGTTGGCCATCAGGTTTGCACACATCTCAGGAGGGATTTTGTCCCACTCCTCTTTGCAGATCTTCTCCAAGTCATTAAGGTGACGTTTGGCAACTCGAACCTTCAGCTCCCTCCACAGATTTTCTATGGGATTAAGATCTGGAGACTGGCTAGGCCACTCCAGGACCTTAATGTGCTTCTTCTTGAGCCACTCCTTTGTTGCCTTGGCCGTGTGTTTTGGGTCATTGTCATGCTGAAATACCCATCCACGACCCATTTTCAATGCCCTGGCTGAGGGAAGGGGGTTCTCACCCAAGATTTGAAGGTACATGGCCCCGTCCATCGTCCCTTTGATGCGGTGAAGTTGTCCTGTTCCCTTAGCAGAAAAACACCCCCAAAGCATAACGTTTCCACCTCCATGTTTGACGGTGGGGATGGTATTCTTGGGGTCATAGGCAGCATTCCTCCTCCTCCAAACACGGCAAGTTGAGTTGATGCCAAAGAGCTCCATTTTGGTCTCATCTGACCACAAAACTTTCACCCAGTTGTCCTCTGAATCATTCAGATGTTCATTGGCAAACTTCAGACGGGCATGTATATGTGCTTTCTTGAGCAGGGGGACCTTGCGGGCGCTGCAGGATTTCAGTCCTTCACGGCGTTGTGTGTTACCAATTGTTTTCTTGGTGACTATGGTCCCAGCTGCCTTGAGATCATTGACAAGATCCTCCCATGTAGTTCTGGGCTGATTCCTCACCGTTCTCATGATCATTGCAACTCCACGAGGTGAGATCTTGCATGGAGCCCCAGGCCGAGGGAGATTGACAGTTCTTTTGTGTTTCTTCATAATAATCGCACCAACAATTGTCACCTTCTCACCAAGCTGCTTGGCGATGGTCTTGTAGCTCATTCCAGCCTTGTGTAGGTCTACAATCTTGTCCCTGACATCCTTGGAGAGCTCTTTTGTCTAGGCCATGGTGGAGAATTTGGAATCTGATTGATTGCTTCTGTGGACAGGTGTCATTTATACAGGTAACGAACTGAGATTAGGAGCACTCCCTTTAAGAGTGTGCTCCTAATCTCAGCTCGTTACCTGTATAAAAGACACCTGGGATCCAGAAATCTTTCTGATTGAGAGGGGGTCAAATACTTATTTCCCTCATTAAAATGCAAATCAATTTATAACATTTTTCACATGCGTTTTTCTGGATTATTTTGTTCTGGTTCTCACTGTTCAAATAAACCTACCATTACAATTATAGACTGATCATTTGTTTGTCAGTGGGCAAATGTACAAAATCAGCAGGGGATCAAATACTTTTTTCCCTCACTGTACATATTCTTATTCATTCCTTTACACTTGTGTGTATAAGGTAGTTGTTGTGAAATTGTTAGATTACTTGTTAGATATTACTGCATGGTCGGAACTAGAAGCACAAGCATTTCTTAGCATATCTGCTAACCATGTGTATGTGACCAACATTTGATTTGATTTGAGTGAGTCTGTGGAACTTATTATGTGAATTGTTAATCTATAACTTATTCTAAGTTACAAACATGCAAAAATTCTGGTAACGTTTTAACTTTATTTATCTAGCCTTTATTTATCTGGTTTATCATATGACTTTAGCTTCATATATTCTAATTAAATAATAAACGTTGCTTAAGCACATTTTTTGCCCTGAACTTATTTAGGCTAGCCATAACAAAGGTTTGAATACTTATTGATTCAAGACATTTCAGCTTTTCATTTTTTGTTAATTTGCTAAAATTTCTGAAAAATAATTCCACTTTGACATTATGGGGTTTTGTCTGTAGGCTAGCGACACAAAGTCAAACATTTACAAATTCAGTCTGTAACACAACAAAATGTGAAAAAGTCAAGGGGTGTGTATACTTTCTGAAGGCACTGTATTACAAGGTCAAACTTTGATTAAAAACTGGGACATATTGGTAGAAGATTATCCAATCTTACTTTGCGGAGGGCGGCACATAGTCCATCTGTTCCAGGACATAAGAGAGAGAAGTGTGAGTTACTCATCTTACCAGTCCAAGCCTTCGACACTGTGGATCCCTCATTACTTATTCAGAGGCTTTCGTCAATTGCCCTGGACCAGGCTGCGTGTAGCTGGTTTGAAAATGATTTAAAGGACAGAAAACAGTGTGTATTTACTGATTGTGCATGTTAAATTCTTGACAAAGTGTGTCCCACATGGATCGATTTTTGTTTCAGTTCTTGACACAATTTACAATGTTGGTTTATCTGTAAAAAATGTTTATAATGGTCACACTTTATTTAGATTGTCCGGTTCCGAACGACATCGTTGCTTATAAATCGATCGGTGGACACCATAGATCGAAAAGGCGTGCCTTGAGTGGTAGCCCTGATTCTCACAGACACAGGAGATTGTGTGAAGCAGGATGTGAAATCTGACACCAATTGAAGCTGGGATGTCCCTCCTACCATTTGAATTCGCTCTTCCAACTGTCCATTAACTCCTGGCTGAACATTATGTCACAGCCACTAACAATCCTTGCATCGTAGCTCAGCAGGAGAGAGTGGTTTCATTGCTATAGCACATTCAGAGATCAATTTATAGTAATCTAAAATAATTAATAGATTTTAAACAAAAAACACGTTCTATTTGTTAACAACAGACAAGACTAATATGAGATTAAAGGCAAGTTCCTAACAAGTTCAGGAAGCCAAGCTAGAGCGCTGTGAGACATTCACAGCGATGTGGGCAGACGTTTTGATCAAGAGATAATGCACATTTTCTTTAACACTAAACATACAAATATGTATTTTACAGTTATAAGGAAGGTGAAATCTTATAGTTAGTTGTTTTATCATTTTATTATACTATATTTAGAAAGCATCAAATTAATTTCAAGCCTTATTCATTCAGTTTTGTTGAATAGGAAATACATCATATTAAATATTTAATATTTTCAGATTTTTATCAAATTTGAACTGTGTACTTGAGCTTGTGTCCTCAAAAGTGACAACACCTCAGCAATTTATAACTATTTTAACCAGAAAGGTGAGATTTTAATCTTTCTTGGAGTATGCAGCTTTAGTAATTATTGTTTATGGCCCTCTAATGATAAATATTTTTTATTTAATTTATTTTATTTCACCTTTATCTAACCAGGTAGGCCAGTTGAGAACAAGTTCTCATTTACAACTGCGACCTGGCCAAGATAAAGCAAAGCAGTGCAACACAAACAACAACACAGAGTTACACATGGAATAAACAAACATACAGTCAATGACACAATAAAAAAGTCTATATACAGTGTGTGCAAATGAAGTAAGATTAGGGAGGTAAGGCAATACATTGGCCGTAGTGGCGAAATAATTACAATTTAGCAAATAAATATTGGAGTGACAGATGTGCAGAAGATGAATGTGCAAGTAGAGATAATGGGGTGCAAAGGAGAAAAAAATAAAAAAATAAACAATATGGGGATGAGGTAGTTGGATGGGCTATTTACAGATGGGCTGTAATTACTTTGGGGGATTATGTAGATTACATTTTTGATTACATTTAGTTACATTTAATAGGTTTTAATGCAGGTAAAACCAAGTATATGTTTTTTTTCCAAACCATGAATCTTTTGTCACAGAGAATTTTCCTGCTACATCAGGAAATTAAAATGAGTCTTGAGAGTCCATGAAAAATAGGGATTCTCCCTCACTCCATGTGGGGGCAGTCATTGGGATCAGGGCATGCTATCAATTTTTTTTTATATCTGGCTCGCTCAAACGCTAGGCCTAGGTCCTATTACTACAACATTCAACATTCATGTACAAAAATGTGTCTGAAATGCAACCAACCAGACCAACAACCATTGTTTAATATAGCTTAATAATACAAGATAGACATTGGTATTTTCTTGGTTACGACATACAAGTGCCCAAAATATCCTAAAGGCCTTTGCAGACTGTACGATCTTAGACATCTTATGCCACGATTTTGCCGTCCCAGACAAAATGTCCACGTCGCGGGCAAATTTTTAGGTTGTAAACTATTGTGGGGCGTCTTGGCTCGTTCAGTGTGCCAGGGTCTAGGTCTGCCGATTTAAATACCACTATGTGCAGTCATAGGCTCAGACAAAGTTTTAGCAATGTCAGATTTTTTATTTTTTTTGCCTTTATAGTGTAGTGTTTCGAGCAGATCCTGGTGACTGACCAAGAGTTTGATTTAAACGTTTAACCTATATGCTGTGCAAGAATCTTGTTTACATGGCAAATCTTAAATCAGGCTACCTGATGGGATTTTGTTCAATGTAGAAAATCGCCAACCTTTTTGGGGAAGCCTATTTAATTCGGATATACAAAGTTTATATGTGCTAACTATTTCTAAGATGAATACTTTCAGTTTTGCCAAATTCACTTCACATAAGCATAGAGTGAAGCGTGCGCTGCTTGGTGCTGGCACATCCACAGATCAAATACACTGCTGCAGTTGACGTAGCCTACGTTGGCTGATGTAGCCTCGCAAGCCAATCGCAGAATGTGACGACAGAACTGATGCAAATTGTACAATCCCGCTAGGTTGATATCAATATTTTAATTTGGTAACATCACACAGTGTAATGTGATAATCGTAAAAGACTGAATTTGACATACAGTCTGCAAAGGTCAAATTTGAGTTCAATTGTGGCCTGGGGTGGTTTAGTGGTTAGTGCCTCTGCTTTCAGTGCGCACATACCGTATATGCCTACCATTTTGGCGTGGGTTCAATTCTGTCACACACTGGCACAAAGAACTCACCCCCCACAAATAGAATAATAACAATCGGCTACACCAACATGTGTTTCCATTGATACAACATGTTGGGTAAAATTCCACTGTATATTTGCCTGATTAAATATTTTATTTCTAATGTACAGAAGGCTTATTTTATTTTTATTTAACCTTTTGTTTAGCTAGGCAAGTCAGTTAATTAAGAACAAATTCTTATTTACAATGACGGCTTACCCCGGCCAAACCCTAACCCAGACGACACTGGGCCAATTGTGCGCCGCCCTATGGGACTCCCAATCATGGCCAGTTGTGATACAGCCTGGAATGAAACCAGGGTCTGCAGTGATGCCTCTAGCACTGAGATGCAGTGCCTTAGACCGCTGCGCCACTCGGGAGCTTTATCAAATAGCTAAATCACCGTTAGTCTATTTAAAAAGGACTAATTTGTTTTGATTACAATACCAACAAGAGGGCGAACATATCTAAAAATACTTAGGTTGCAAGCAGGACTAAGGTAACATTGACATAATCTTTTAGGGACCGGTAATGAGGTGACCAATAATCAGCTGTGCGGGTGAATTTAGCAGGTATTGCTAAATTCCATCAATTGACCATCAATTGATTGACAGATGTACTGTAGGTCTACCGTAGAATGTTACGTCCAGTGTGGATGCTCGTCCATGTTTTATAATTAGGCTATGTATAATTTGGCAATATAGTTCTGGTCTTTGGTGTGGATTGAAAGCCTGCAATGTCTGGTTTTAATATTTCATTTTCTAAAGCTGTCAAGATGTTTATGCATTTGAGCCTATCCAAAGACTATTTCTTTGAGCTGAGAAACTTTTCTTTAATGTTTTAAATGATCAGCCTAACGTTCATATAAATGCAGTTAACTTATGGGACTAATGAGGCCTTGGCTGGTCACTATATCACCCAGCACTGGGCAAGAAGCTTGGAGCAGGAGCACGCAGCTTAGACCACTGCGCTACGGCAGTTCACAATGCTCTAGCAAGCACTAACAATACTATGAATACTGATGATACATAGGCACATCATTTTGTTTTAAAGGGGAACTGCCTCCTTGAACCCAACTTCTCTGGTAAAAAAAAGGTTGATGTAGCTGGCTAGCTAGCTATGATACTGTGATGTAACTAAATAAATGAAGGAAGGTACTTGTCTAGCCTGAGTACCAATCTTTTTAGCTAACATGCTACAAATACGTGTCAGCAAGAATTCAGCAAAGTAACATTATACAGATGGTTGCATATGGTGCGTTCAAGACAACTGGGAACTCAGGAAAAAAACAAGGTCAAATCATGACGTCAGGGATCTTCAAGTCTGACGTGGAATTTTGAGGTGCATGCCCGTAAAAAAAAAAATCCCAGTTGTTTTGAATGCGGCAATGGTAATGGCGTCAGCGTCAATGGCTTGAATCTATTCTGTACTTACAGTTACTCTATTAGTATAATTACTTACAAACTTGAGAAAATAAATTTTTCTCGCTATATGTTTATTGAGGGATAATATTTTATTTTATTCCCAGGTTACTTAAAAAACCTGGTGGATTTGTTGTTCAGCAGTGTCGTGGGAATTCTCTACCATATCAGGAGTACCAGGCAAAATGCTGATAGTATGTGACCAGGCACCAGTCCCACTTCAGGTTGGTCACATCTGATCAGGTCATTGCTCAAAATACTATCACTTGTCTGTCCTGGAATTCACCTAACAGCCATTAATAATGCAATCAGTGCTGTGTGTATGAACTCTACCTTGTTTTTCTACAGATGGAGGACAGGAGAGACGGTTTGTCATTGGTTGAGGCAAACTCTGTCATATCCAGGATGGAGTGTCATGCATTCCACCCCTCCTGCTGCCTGACTGTACCTGTTCATAACCTCCAATACATTACAAAGATGGAAGGGACTTAATCACCCAATGGAGACTTGAAGACAAAACCTCACGCAGAGAGCTGCGCATGTCAGTGTGTGGTTAGACAGCCAAATAGAATAGGTCGTTATCAATAAAACTACACAGTAGTGTTCGATTTGGCCGTTGGGGGTGCAAGGAGACCCCCAACTCCGCTAAAACCATTGACAACTACGTGCCTCTTTCAAGGGATTATTAAATACATTTTATAACTATTTGGTTTTATTATCATTTATTTGAAGTAAATAGTCAGAACTACACATTTCCGATTATTCCCCATTTAGCTCTGTCATCAGATCTATACAGCAAGTCACTGCATGCTTTTCAAGATCAGAAAATGTATCAATTGATCATGTAATTTTCAGAAACGTGTGTGTAGCCAGATCCATTTGGCAAAAAGCTAGCTAGCTAAGCAAACAACGTGTCATTTAGCTTGCTTCATCAGAGATTACGCTTTTGGAAAAAGCTTGACATCGGCAAGTCCTTGTCCTGGTAAATTTGTAAGTCAGACTACTCCCAGTGGGCAAAACCAGTTTGAAAAGACATCAGTATGACGTATTTTTATAAAGTCTTATTCTGGTCGCAAACTGGTTAAAAAAATGAACTTTTTTACTGACCAGAATATAACGTATTTTTCTGACCAACATACGACCAGTGGGTCATAACTGTGCCCTCTATCTGATCAGCTGTTCATAATTCTGACCACTATATTATGTGCTTTATTACGGAGTCTACTGGTCATAGTTAAGACCTCATCATAACCTGGTAATGTCCACCAGACTACAGCGCATTACCTATTGTAAGATGTATTGCAGACGATAAAGTTATATATTGAAAACATTGTTCATTACATTTCTATTTGTTTCCATAGTCACCAATTAAAGGTGCAATATGCAGAAATCACTCCGCCATTTCCTGGTTGCTAAAATTCAAATAGTTTGCCTAATTTCAGTTTGTGACAAAACAAGCTTGTATAGTGTAGATCATCATTGTACCATCTAAACCGTTGTGAAATATCTTTTCAATAACTGTTTGAAGCTGGTGTACAAAACCGAAAGTAAAAGACGCCATAGAAATGGCACACACAGAACATGTTTACTGCTTCTTAGACTTGCTTTCAATGAGAATGATATATCTATAACTATATTTCTATGTGAATTTGGTGGGGTCGCCCAAAACTATTGCAGCTCTAGTTTAAATCTGTTTAAAGTTTAAAGTTTAAATCTGCAACATATTCTTACATTCAAATACGCAATGGCAAAAACAAATGATTTATTATTTCATAATTCACCCGCAGACATTAAATGCATAGAAAGAATGGGACAAATAATAAAAAATAAAGGTAAATGTAAAAAGGTAAAAATGTATGTGTACAGAGGCAATAATTATAGTTTTCAAAAGTTGTGTGTCTATCATATCATTCCTGAAACAAACATTGCTGTAACAAACTAAATACAGTGAGGGAAAAAAGTATTTGATCCCCTGCTAATTTTGTATGTTTGCCCACTGACAAAGAAATGATCAGTGTATAATTTTAATGGTAGGTTTATTTGAACAGTGAGAGACAGAATAACAACAAAAAAATCCAGAAAAACGCATGTGAAAAATGTTATAAATTGATTTGCATTTTATTGAGGGAAATAAGTATTTGACCCCCTCTCAATCAGAAAGATTTCTGGCTCCCAGGTGTCTTTTATACAGGTAACGAGCTGAGATTAGGAGCACACTCTTAAAGGGAGTGCTCCTAATCTCAGTTTGTTACCTGTATAAATGACACCTGTCCACAGAAGCAATCAATCAATCAGATTCCAAACTCTCCACCATGGACTAGACCAAAGAGCTCTCCAAGGATGTCAGGGACAAGATTGTAGACCTACACAAGGCTGGAATGGGCTACAAGACCATCGCCAAGCTTGGTGAGAAGGTGACAATTGTTGGTGCGATTATTCGCAAATGGAAGAAACACAAAAGAACTGTCAATCTCCCTCGGCCTGGGGCTCCATGCAAGATCTCACCTCGTGGAGTTGCAATGATCATGAGAACGGTGAGGAATCAGCCCAGAACTACACGGGAGGATCTTGTCAATGATCTCAAGGCAGCTGGGACCATANTCAAATCTTGGGTGAGAACCTCCTTCCCTCAGCCAGGGCATTGAAAATGGGTTGTGGATGGGTATTCCAGCATGACAATGACCCAAAACACACGGCCAAGGCAACAAAGGAGTGGCTCAAGAAGAAGCACATTAAGGTCCTGGAGTGGCCTAGCCAGTCTCCAGACCTTAATCCCATAGAAAATCTGTGGAGGGAGCTGAAGGTTCGAGTTGCCAAACGTCAGCCTCGAAACCTTAATGACTTGGAGAAGATCTGCAAAGAGGAGTGGGACAAAATCCCTCCTGAGATGTGTGCTAACCTGGTGGCCAACTACAAGAAACGTCTGACCTCTGTGATTACCAACAAGGGTTTTGCCACCAAGTACCAAGTCATGTTTTGCAGAGGGGTCAAATACTTATTTCCCTCATTAAAATGCAATTCCATTTATAACATTTTTCACATGCGTTTTTCTGGATTTTTTGTTGTTATTCTGTCTCTCACTGTTCAAATAAACCTACCATTAAAATTATAGACTGATGATTTCTTTGTCAGTGGGCAAACGTACAAAATCAGCATAGGATAAAATACTTTTTTCCCTCACTGTAAGCGATACAAGAGAGAAGACGCCTTGTGAGGTATCAGTCAGTCACATGTAGGAACCAACGTTAATAATGAATAATGTAAATCATGCTTATATGACTTGTTTGTGTAGCAGTAAATAAGGACTGAAAGGGAAAGAGCTTTTCAGTTTTCCTCAAGCTCGTATTGAATTTGTGAACCTCTCCGGCCGTCATAATAAAGATTGCTTATTTACCTTGAATTTGAGTCCTTAGTGGTACATTTCCACGACAAACCCTTTTAGATTCTACATCGCATCTTTTTTTCTAATTGTAAGATCAGGCAATCATGGGCAGCTCAATAGCATGTCTCTTGGGGAATCCAGTCTCACTGAGACCTGATGCAGAGAAAAAACATTATTGATCATCAGCATAGCTAGTATAAACCTAGCTAGAAGGAATAAATACACATTGAAGATCAGAGTATCAAACAGAAAAAAACATTTTGCACACAAAACGTACTGTCAATGACTATGGATTTAAGGAGGGGTGGTTTTGCTCTCTCCTTTCCCTGGGATGGGGCATAATAGGACTGGTAACTGAGTGGGTGGCCAGGTCATTGACATGTTTCAGGAACTGTAAAGACAGAGATGAATCAGTAAGTACATTGACTATGTTGCCCATCAGCAATCTGGACGTCAGGCTGACATACGGAGAGAGAGATAGAAAAAGAGAGAGCCTACTTGTGTTTTGCTGTCTATTTACATTTCTTAGTCAGCAGGCTGGATAACTTCTCTACTCCTTCCCTTCATTCTCTCCTTCCATCCAAGCTAGAATATTACTGCAAAAGAAGATAATCAAGAATTGGAAAGGGTCGTTGAGTGTCATACCCTGATCTGTTTCACCTGTCTTTGTGCTTGTCTCCACCCCCCTCCAGGTGTTGCCCTTTGCCTGCCCCGTGTTTCAAAGAAATAATCTGAGAACTGTACAGTCGTGGCCAAAAGTTTTGAGAATGACACAAATATACATTTTCACAAAGTCTGCTGCCTCAGTTTGTATGATGGCAATTTGCATATACTCCAGAATGAGATGAAGAGTGATCAGATGAATTAGAAATTAATTGCAAAGTCCCTCTTTGCCATGCAAATGAACTGAATGCCCAAAAAAACAGTTCCACTGCATTTCAGCCCTGCCACAAAAGGACCAGCTGACATCATGTCAGGGATTCTGTCGTTAACACAGGTGTGAGTGTTGACGAGGACAAGGCTGGAGATCACTCTGTCATGCTGATTGAGTTTGAATAACAGACTGGAAGCTTCAAAAGGAGGGTGGTGCTTGGAATCATTGTTCTTCCTCTGTCAACCATGGTTACCTGCAAGGAAACACATGCCGTCATCATTGCTTTGCACAAAAAGGGCTTCACAGGCAAGGATATTGCTGCAGTAAGATTGCACCTAAATCAACCATTTATCAGATCATCAAGAACTTCAACGAGAGCGGTTCAATTGTTGTGAAGAAGGCTTCAGGGCGCCCAAGAAAGTCCAGCAAGCGCCAGGACCGTCGCCTAAAGTTGATTCAGCTGCGGGATCAGGGCACCACCAGTATAGAGCTTGCTCAGGAATGGCAGCAGGCAGGAGTGAGTGCATCTGCATGCACAGTGAGGTGAAGATCTTTGGAAGATGGCCTGGTGTCAAGAAGGGCAGCAAAGAAGCCACTTCTCTCCAGGAAAAACATCAGGGACAGACTGATATTCTGCAAAAGGTACAGGGATTGGACTGCTGAGGACTGGGGTAAAGTCATTTTCTCTGATGAATCCCCTTTCCGATTATTTGGGGCATCCGGAAAAAAGCTTGTCCGGAGAAGACAAGGTGAGCGCTACCATCAGTCTTGTGTCATGCCAACAGTAAAGCATTCTGAGACCATTCATGTGTGGGGTTGCTTCTCAGCCAAGGGAGTGGGCTCACTCACAATTTTGCTTAAGAACACAGCCATGGTACCAACACATCCTCCGAGAGCAATTTCTCCCAACCATCCAGGAACAGTTTGGTGACGAACAATGCCTTTTCCAGCATGATGGAGCACCTTGCCATAAGGCAAAAGTGATAACTAAGTCGCTAGCGCCCCATCCTTGACAACATCCGGAAAAATGTAGAGCGCCAAATTCAAAATGCAAATGTAGTATTATAAAACATTCATAAAAATACAAGTGTTGCACACTCTTCAAAAGCTTAGACTCTTGGCAATCTCACAGTGTTGTCAGATTTCAAAAAGGCTTTACGGCAAAAGAACAACATTTGATTGTCTGAGGACAGCACCCCGTGTACTTCCCATATTAGCATAATAATAAAACCAGTGCGGGTGTCACAAAACACATAAAATGAGCTCAAATAAATCGCTTACCTTTGATGATCTTCTGCTGAGGGCAATTCGAAGTGTCCAAGCAAGACATCCAATGTTCATTTTGTTAGAAAAAGTCCCTATTTATATCCATAAATCTCAGTTTGGTTGGCGCGTTCTGTTCTGAAAATCCACCATTCACTCGCCCAATATAGAAGACACAGAGACCGGTAAAAATATACCTATAAACTGTGTCCAAACAAATCAAACCACATTTCTAATCGATCCTTAGCTACACTATTATGTTTATTAACGATTATATTTCACACGGATAATATCCTGAACGATAGTAAAGTAAAATACCGAGGTGCGCGCTCCCGTGTCCCTCGCGCCACAGACAGAAATCACTTCCTCACTCCACTTACATAATCTTCTTCTATTCGGCTGTTTTTCAAGGTAAACTCTTGAAACCTTGTCTAAAGACGGTTGACATCTAGTGGAAGCCATAGGTACTGCAACCTGGGTCCTGGATTTCAGCAGATCCCATAGACAACCATTGGAAAAGAAGGCATGTCACAAAACAAAAAATTATGGTTGGATTTTGCTCGGGTTTTTGCCTGCCATATAAGTTCTGTTATACTGACAGATATTATTTTAACTGTTTTAGAAACTTCAGAGTGTGTTCTATCCAATAGTATTAATTATGTGCATATCCTAGTTTCTGGGCCTGAGTGGCAGGCATTTTACTTTGGGCATGCCAGACTACAAAAATCCCAACACTGCCGCCGCTCCCTAACTAGTTTTAACCTGAGAGTGTTGGGTAATCACAGTGAGTTTATGCAGTTCCTGCCCATCAAATCCCCTCATGCACCTGTGGTTTTGGGGATTTCCTGGCTCCAGAGGCACAATCCCCTGATCGACTGGGCTACTGGTTATATCCTGGGTTGGAGCCTGTTTTGCCATGGGCATTGCCTGAAGTTGGTGCTGCCTTCCCCGGGACATCTTCCTGTGGACTTGGGAAAAGCCCGTGCCACCACGCTTCCTCCGCATCAGCCCTATGACTGCGCCATCGACCTTCTCCCGGGAACTACACTGCCCCTGGGGCGGCTTTTTTCCCTGTCAGGTCCGGAGACCAAGACGATGGAGACGTATATTGTGGACTCTCTGGCTGCAGGGGGTATCCATACTTCTGCCTCCCCCTCTGGTGCAGGGTTCTTCTTTGTGGAGAAGAAGGACTAAACCCTGTGTCCGTGTATCGACTACCTGTGCCTGAATGACATCACGGTTGATAAACGTTACCCGCTTCCACTCATCGCCTTGGCTTTCGAGCCTCTCCAGGGAGCTACCATCTTCTCCAAGTTGGACCTCTGGAACACCTACCATCTGGTACGGATCCGGGAAGGGGATGAGTGGAAGAACGCCTTTAACATGGCTAGCGGGCACAACGAATACCTGGTGATGCCGTTCGCACTGACAACCACTGCTGTTGTGTTCCAGGACCTGGTAAACGACGTTCTCCAGGACATGTTGAACGCTTCTTGGGGTTCGTCAATTTCTACCGCCAGTTCATCCAGGGCTACAGCACCCAGGCTTCCCCCCGTCATCACTCACCTCTCCAAGGTCCCGTTTACATGGTCTCCAGCTGCAGACCAGGCATTCTTGGACCTCAAACATCAATTCACTACCGCCCCCATCCTAATCCATCCAGATCCGTCCCGGCAGCTCACGGTGGAAGTCGACGCCTCGGACGTCAGAGTGGGGGCTGTCCTGTCCCAGCGTTCAGCCCAAGACCAAAATCTGCATTCTTCCACTTTCCTCTCCCATCGTCTCAACCCCAAGGAAAGGAATTACAATGTTGGTAACCGGGAACTTCTGGCGGTGAAGATGGCGTTGGAGTGGAGGCACTGGTAAGAGGGGGCGGAAAACCCATTCATAGTATGGACAGATCACAAGAACCTGGAATATCTCCTCACCGCCAATTACCTCAACGCTTGGCCTCCGGCTAACCGGATGTTTGTCCCGGACTGTGCTCATTCCTCAGTTCTTGAATGAGCTCGTTCCTCTCGACTGGCCTGCCAACCTGGCTCCTGCTGGACCCTGGTCTTTCAACGACAATGTTTTTGGTGGCCCACATTTGTTCCTGAAGTGTCCGTGTTCGTCGCTACCTTCACCATGTGTGCCCAGAATAAGACTCTTCAGCAAGCTCTGGCTGGCTTAGTACAGTACACTTCACTACTTTTATACCAGAGCCCTATGGGCCCTGGTCAAAAGTAGTGCACTATATAGAGAATATGGTGCCATTTGGGACGGAACCATTTAGAGACAACTTCATCTCTCTGACAAACAGAACTGTTTAATTTCTTGTTCGAGTTTTCTAGTCCCCTGTCTCTCTCTCTCTACCCCCTATCTTTCTCGTTCTAATGGGAAAACCATCTAATGCAGGTGTTCACTCTCTCGTTTCCTCCCGCTTTCCTTCTCCCCCTCTCTCTGATCAACAGAAGAAAACACATCAGATGCAGGTGACTGACAGGCAGAATGATCCAAGCTCCTTTTTACTCAACAGATTAGCCTTTTACGAGTCATTCTGCATTATTGACGTTGCTCTTTCTTGAGCTATCTCTCTTTGCTCATTTCAATCTTAACACAATCAAGAGGCTTTGATTGCCTGTATTGCCTTTGATTGTCAATTGAAACCATCTCACAGGAGGAATCAGTGACAAGGAATATATGAATTAATCTAATTAAAGCTGTAACGTAACTTTTTGGGTGACCTGATCAAATTCACATAGAAAAGTCAGTTATAGATCTGTCATTATCAATGAACGCAAGTATAAGAAGCAGTAGATCTGTTCTATGTGTGCTATTTCCATCTTAAGTTTAGTTTTTGCATCTTTTACTTTCAGTTTTGTACAAACAGCTGAAAATACAATATTGTTGGTTATTGAAAAGATATTTCACAGCAGTTTAGATGGTAAAATGATTCTCTACACTCTGAGGTCTTGTTTGTCACATAAACGGAAATTAGGCGAATTATTAGAATTTTAGCAACCAGGAAATGTGAAGCGATTTCTGCATATTGCACCTTTAAAGGGCTGTGGTTGTCATCCCATTGACATCACCTAGGAGAAAAGAAAGAGACTGGGTCCCAAACTGCCCACTATTCCTTACTTTTGACCAGAGCCATATGGGCCAGATAGTGGTTTGTGTAGGTTATGACATGGTGTGGACATCAATTTATTTTAAAATTCTTTCTTGACATTTTCAAATATATAACATAAACACAACATGAATAGAGCCTTCCATTTTGAACATTACAATCTGTTGTGATATGAACTTCTCCCTGGGTAAATAAACCAACAGATAATATAAATAATATGCAATAATCTATTATCCATTCATCCAGTATATTGTGTCATCAACGAAATATATATATATATATTTTATTCTCACAATAGTATTTCACATTTGACTGGGCAGCCCTGATAAACAGAGAGATGGATACCCAACCTATACATTAATTGATTGATACATGATTGCCACATCATTATCTCTCTCTCTCTCTCTCTCTCTCTCTGTCCTAACGTTTCCTTTGACGGACAATGTTTGGCATTTCTTCCATACACTCATATTCTTCCTTGTCAATCTCACTGCATTGTGATGGTTAGCGCAGTTGCATGGGCCATGTGTTATCATTCAGCATCTGACCATCGCTGCGCTTTTTATCTCTCTGAACCATCCAGGGTCTCCTATGTCCAGGAGCATTCGTCTGACTGGCCTTTGTCTGTCTAGCTGATATGCTGTATGTGTCTCTCTTCATTCTATTGCCAGGTTCTGGTATGGATAGGCTGTTGGGGTGACTAGAGTAGCTTAACTTATTAATACCATGTTTGTGTTAAACATGGTATTAAGTATATCATCGCTTTACATGTTTATCCACTTTAGCAGGAATTGTTAAGCACAGGGCTAATTCCACCAGCACTAACTGGAAGTAAAGCAGAAAGCATTGTAGATTGATGTATTTGCATTTGTCAAAAGTGGCGCATATGCTCTTAATAATTGTGAGAATGGCTGGTCCCATCATTGATATCCGTTGATCATGATCCATTACACCTCATAGCATAACAAACTGTTTGATACTAATACCGTTTCAAACATGCATACAACATTGTGTAAAAGTATTATAAAGTAAACAAATATATATATTACCCACAATCCTCTGAATTATTGTTGGAAGAACTTAAAAATCTTAAATTGAAAGGAAATATTATAAGAATATTGTAAGTTTTCCTTCTAGTTGTTTTTACACACAAATAGTTGTTTAGATTATGTTGTTTAGATTAACTAAATGTGTGCAATTGTTTTGAATGGAATAATCAGAAATGTGTAGCTCTGAATTTGCTCTTCAAGAGGTGATGATATTAAAACCAAATAGCCTGTTTAACATTTATTTAACAATCCCTTGAAAACGGCACGCAGCTGTCAATGGTTTAATAAATTGTTTGTTTTATTTCAAGTTGGTTGCACAAGTTAAGTAGTGTAAAGTACTAATTATATTCAAGTAAAGATGAATATAAAGAGCTGCTAGCCTAGCTAACCTAACAAAGTTAGTCACAGAGTAGTTTTCCAATGGAGCCGACTTTGTCTGGAGAGGTAAATGAACGGTTACAGCGCTGTAGGAGCTGTATCTACTATGCTTTGTTTCGGGACAAACTGGATCACTCAGAGTTCCAATGCGGCAGTTGTTTGCTTGCCAAGGATTATAGGCTTGAGGTGGCTTCCTTGATCACGCAGGTAGCCAGCCTACGTAAGAAACTGGGGAAAACACAGAGTGGAATGTTTACCTTTTCTACGCCGGTTGCTGGACGCGTTCGTGCATGTTGGATGCATCTCCGTCTTGTCGTTTGTCGCTAACCGAGTGGGCCGTGTTGACCTAAGTTAATTCGCCAGGGTAGCCATCTCCTGCCTCTCCTCCCCCATCTGATTGCGGAGTCGAAGGAGCACAGCAAGAGGAGCATCGCAATCAACGATGGTCGCATGTCACGAGCCGTGGAATCCGAAGTCAGCGGCCTTCCGCAAAGCAGCTTACACTCCCTATGGGAGGCCCAGAGCGGATACAAAAAACGAATAGTTTCGCTGCCCTGGGGCCTGATCTTCCTGCACCTTCGTCGCTGGGGGTACTTGTGTCGTTGGCCGTTGTTCCTACTCCTTCTCCCACGATTTCGGAGTCGTGGTCGGCAACCTTCCGTCCCTGCTCTAGATCGAGCGGGGCTTCTCCATCTATCGGAGGCCTGTACCATCTTGTGAAGAGTGGGATTGGGCGGATTTCCTCATCCTTTTTTGTGCAGCTCCATGGTAAGAAATGTGACTGTTCCTGGTGCAAAAACAATGTCCTATCCCGGAGCTCGAGTAAATTACATTACTAAGCTGCTCCCGAATGTACTACGCCAGGACATGGACATGTCCTGGCATAGTCCATGTGGGTTTTAATGACATTATGAACGGCAGCTCTGAACATTTGAAACTGGATTTCAAAGAGATGATTGACTCTCTGCTAGATACTAATAAATGACCCATCATATCTGGCCCTGTGCCCTCTCTGAATCGTGGAATTGAACATTTTAGCAGGATTCTTTCTCTTCACAACTAAACTAGGCAAACAAAGAAACGTTGTCTTACTGTCAACTGCGTTAATTTTCAGTAAACTTAACATGTATAAATATTTGTATGAACATAACAAGATTCAACAACTGAGACATAAACTGAACAAGTACCACAGACATGTGACTAACAGAAATTAAATAATGTGTCCCTGAACAAAGGGGAGGTCAAAATCAAAAGTAACAGTCAGCATTTGGTGAGGCCTCATGGACTGCACCAGAATTGCCAGTTCTTGCTATGAGATGTTACCCCACTCTTCCACCAAGGCACCTGCAAGTTCCAGGACATTTCTGGGGGGAATGACCCTAGCCCTCACCCTCCAATCCAACAGGTCCCAGACGTGCTCAAAGGGATTGAGATCCAGGCTTTTCGCTGGCCATGGCAGAACACTGACATTCCTGTCTTGCAGGAAATCACGCACAGAACAAGCAGTATAGCTGGTGGCATTGTCATGCTGGAGGGTCATGTCAGGATAATCCTGCAGGAAGGGTACCACATGAGGGAGGAGGATGTCTTCCCTGTAACACACAGCGTTGAGATTGCCTGCAATGACAACAAGCTCAGTCGGATGATGCTGTGACACACCGCCCCAGACCATGACAGACCCTCCAACTCCAAATTGATCCCGCTCCAGAGTACAGGCCTCGGTGTAACGCTCATTCCTTCGACGATAAACGCAAATCCGACCATCACCCCTTTATTGCCCTGGCCACATCTGCAGTCCTCATGCCGCCTTGCAGCATGCCTAAGGCACATTCTTTCTTTTGGTGTTTTTCAGAGTCAGTAGAAAGGCATCTTTAATGTCCTACGTTTACATGACTGTGACCTTAATAGCCAACCGTCTGTAACCTGTCTTAATGTCTTAATGACCGTTCCACAGGTGCATGTTCATTAATTGTTTATGGTTCATTGAACAAGCATGGGAAACAGTGTTTAAACCCTTTACAATGAAGATCTGTGAAGTTATTTGGATTTTTACAAATTGTCTTTGAAGACAGGGTCCTGAAAAAGGGACGTTTTTTGTTGTTGCTGAGTTTAGTTACGTGATTATTGCAGCTCAATGGGTGTAACTTTTGTTAACAATGTTGATACCTTTTGGAAACAAAACACGTTTTATAATAAGGATGGGATCCACCCAAATCATTTGTGTTCCTGGATTCTTTCACAGCATTATAAGGCTGCGTTGAGACAAAGATTTATCAATGACCCAAGCTGTCACGGTGTGCGCTACTGGGGTTGAAATCAGGTGCAGGAGAGCGGAAGGTGTCGTAAAGGCACACACTTTAATGGCATAAGCAAAACAAACGAAAGAACGCACAATGCGTCAAACTCTCCTTAGGCCACAACTAAAGTGCGACGACTAAACACAGTCCACAAATGTCACAACAATATACAATAATTAAATACGGGTGAACAATCGTTACCCGGTGAACCGAGCCTGGTTCTACATACAAATGTAACAGAATAATTCCACACAACAACATGATGAAATTCAGAGGAATAAATACATGCCGTAATTACTGGAATGCAGGTGTGAAGTGAACAAAAGCAAAGGAACAATAAATAACTGAGCAGCGATGGCTAGAAAGCCGGTGACGTCAACCGCCGAACGCCACTCGAACAAGGGGAGGAGGCGACTTCGGTGGAAGTCGTGACAGTACCCCCCCTTGACGCGCGGCTCCAGCGGTGCGCCGACACCGGCCTCGGGGGCGACCCGGAGGGCGAGGAGCAGGGCGATCCGGTCGGCGATGGTGGAAATCCCGCAGCAGTTCAGGGTCCAACACATCAGCCACCGGAACCCAGCACCTCTCCTCCGGACCGTACCCCTCCCACTCCACGTACTGAAGGCCCCTCGCCCGACGCCTCGAATCCAGGATGGAACAACTGGAGTACGCCGGGGCCCCCTCGATGTCCAGAGGGGGTGGGGGAACCTCCCGCACCTCAGATTCCTGGAGCGGACCAACCACCACCGGCCTGAGGAGAGACACATGGAATGAGGGCTTAATATGGTAATCGGGAGGAAACTGTAACCTGTAACACACCTCATTCACTCTCCTCAGGACTTTAAATGGCCCCACAAACCGCGGACCCAGCTTCCGGCAGGGCAGGCGGAGGGACAGGTTTCGGGTCGAGAGCCAGACCCTTCGCACCGGGGTCTCACTGCGGTGACGGTCCGCGCTGGTCTTTTGGCGCAGCACGGCCTGCTGGAGGTGATCATGGGCAGCCTTCCATGTCTCCTCAGCGCGCCTGAACCAATCGTCCACCACAGGAGCCTCGGTCTGACTCTGATGCCATGGTGCCAGAACCGGCTGATACCCCAATACACACTGAAAGGGGGAGAGGTTAGTGGATGAGTGTCGGAATGAGTTCTGTGCCATCTCTGCCCAGGGCACGAACGCTGCCCACTCTCCCGGACGGTCCTGGCAGTAGGACCGCAGAAACCTGCCCACTTCTTGGTTCACTTTCTCCACCTGCCCGTTACTCTCGGGGTGGAAACCCAAGGTAAGGCTGATCGAGACCCCCAGACGTTCCATGAACGCCCTCCAGACTCTCGAAGTGAACTGGGGACCCCAATCAGACACTATATCATCTGGTACCCCGTAGTGCCGGAAGACGTGTGTAAATAAGGCCTCTGCAGTTTGTAGGGCCGTAGAGAAGACCGGGCAGAGGGAGGAGACGACAGGACTTAGAGAAACGGTCCACAATGACCAGGATCGTAATGTTTCCCTGTGAAAGTGGAAGATCCATTAGAAAATCCACCGACAGGTGCGACCAGGGCCGTTGTGGAAGGGTAAGGGATATAATTTACCTTTGGGTAGGTGTCTATGAGCCTTACACTGGGCGCACACCGAACAGGAGGAAACATAAACCCTCACGTCTTTTGCCAAGGTGGGCCACCAGTACTTCCCAGTAAGACAACGCACCGTCCGACCGATCCCCAGATGACCAGAGGAGGGTGACGTGTGGACCCAATTGATCAACTGGTCATGGACAGCAAGTGGAACATACTGACGCCCGACCGGACAATGGAGGGGGGCGGGCTCAGTGCGCAATGCCTGCTCAATGTCCGCGTCCAGCTCCCACACGACTGGTGCTACCAGACAGGAGGCCGGGAGAATGGGAGTCTGATCCATGGGCCGCTCCTTTGTGTCGTACAGTCGGGACAGTGCGTCTGCCTTCCTATTCTGGGACCCTAGTCTGTAAGACAGGGTAAACACAAAATGAATAAAGAACATGGCCCCCTTGCCTGACGAGGATTCAGTCTCCTCGCTGCCCGGATGTACTCCAGGTTGCGGTGGTCAGTCCAGATGAGAAAAGGGTGTTTAGCTTCCTCAAGCCAATGTCTCCACGCCTTCAGAGCTTTAACCACAGCCAACAACTCCCGGTCCCCCACATCATAGTTCCGCTCCGCTGGGCTGAGCTTCTTAGAGAAGAACGCACAGGGGCGAAGCTTCGGTGGCGTGCCCGAGCGCTGAGAGAGCACGGCTCCCATCCCAGCCTCGGATGCGTCCACCTCCACTATGAACGCCAAAGAGGGATCCGGATGGGCCAGCACGGGAGCCGAAGTAAACAGAGCCTTTAGTTGCTCAAAAGCCCTGTCCGCCTCAACTGACCACTGCAGACGCACAGGCCCCCCCTTCAGCAGTGAGGTAATGGGAGCAGCCACCTGGCCAAAACCCCGGATTAATCTCCGGTAGTAATTGGCAAACCCTAAAAAACGCTGCACCTCCTTTACCGTGGTAGGAGTCGGCCAATTACGCACAGCTGAATTGCGTTCACTCTCCATCTCCCCTGATGTGGAAATGCGATACCCTAGGAAGGAGACGGACTGCTGAAAGAACAGGCATTTCTCCGCCTTAACGTACAGGTCATGCTCCAACAGTCTTCCCAGCACCTTGCGCACCAAAGACACATGCTCGGAGCGTGTAGCAGAGTACATCAAAATGTCATCGATATACACCACTACACCCTGCCCGTGCAGGTCCCTGAAAATCTTGTCTATGAAGGATTGGAAGACTGATGGAGCATTCATCAACCTGTACGGCATGACAAGGTACTCATAGTGGCCTGAGGTGGTACTAAACGCCGTCTTCCACTTGTCTCCCTCCCGGATACGCACCAGATTATACGCGCTCCTGAGATCCAATTTTGTGAAAAAGCGCGCCCCGTGCATGGACTCTGTCGCGGTAGCAATGAGAGGTAGCGGTTAACTGTACCTCACCGTGATTTGATTAAGACTTCGATAGTCAATGCACGGGTGCAAACCTCCAAACCTCCAAAAAATAAACTCGAGGAGACGGGTGAAGTGGAGGACCAAATGTACCCCTGGCGCAGGGATTCAGAGACATATGTCTCCATAGCCGCTGTCTCTGCTTGCGACAGGGGATACACGTGACTCCTGGGAAGTGTAGCGTCTACCTGGAGATTTATCGCACAATCCCCCCGTCGATGAGGTGGTAATTGAGTCGCCCTCTTCTTACAGAAGGCGAGAGCCAAATCGGCATATTCTGGAGGGATGTGCACCGTGGAGGCCTGGTCTGGACTTTCCACCGTGGTAGCGCCAACGGAAACTCCTAAACACCTCCCCGAGCACTCTCGCGACCACCCCTTAAGAGCCTTCTGTTGCCATGAAATAATGGGGTCATGATAAGCTAACCAGGGAAGGCCTAGTACCACGGGAAACGCAGGAGAGTCAATAAGAAAGAGACTGATTTTCTCCTTGTGACCCCCCTGCGTCACCATGGCCAGGGAGATGGTGGCTTCCCTGATTAGCCCGGACCCTAATGGTCGACTATCCAGAGCGTGTACCGGGAAAGGTCTAACCACAGGAATAATGGGGATTCTCAAACTAATGGCAAACGCTCTGTCGATAAAATTCCCAGCCGCGCCTGAATCAATGAGTGCCTTATGCTGGGAAAGCGGGGAGAACTCAGGAAAACAAACAGGTACAAACAGGTGAACAACAGAAGACTCTGGATGAGTGTGGTGCAGACTCACCTGGGGTGACGCCAGAGTGCCCTGCCTGTTGCCTCGACTCTCAGAGGAACCAACCCGACACCGACCGGCAGTGTGACCTCTGCGGGCACAGATGGTGCACGTGTTAGTCCCTCCTCCAGCCTCCCTAAGAGCAGCCCCTCCCAGCTCCATGGGCACCAGAGCGGGGGAGCTGGAAAATGGAACTGACAGAGCCCTCTCTGGACGTCCGCGGGTGACCAGCAGGTTATCGAACCGGATGGACAAATCCACCAGTTGGTCAAACGTGATGGTGTCATCCCTGCAGGCCAACTCCCGTCGAATGTCCTCACGCAGGCTGCATCGGTAGTGGTCGATGAGAGCTCTGTCGTTCCATCCTGCTCCGGCGGCCATGGTCCGGAATTCCAGGGCGAACTCCTGGGCGCTCCTTGTCCCCTGCCTCAAGTGGAAGAGTCGTTCTCTCTCCTGAATTCATCGAAGTGGTCCAACGCCGCGTCTTCCTCTCCCCACACGGCGTTGGCCCACTCCAGAGCTCTCCCCGAGAGGCATGAGACGAGGGCGGACACCCTCTCCCTTCCCGAGGGAGCTGGGTGGACGGTGGCCAGATAAAGGTCCAGTTGGAGGAGAAACCCCTGGCACCGTGCTGCTGTCCCATCATACTCCCTGGGAAGGGAGAGACGCATCCCACTGGGACTGGCTCCAGGAGGGACGGATAGATGGAGATCTGGTCGTGCCAGTCGAGGTGCTGGAGAGACCTCCTGTCTCTCCCAGCGGTCCAAAGTCTGGACAACGCGATCCATCATTGTTCCGAGTTGTTGGAGCATTATGGAGCGTTCTTGGACACGCTCCTCGACTCCAAGGGCTGGAGTTCCTGCTCCTGCTGATTCCATGTGTGGTGTGGAATTCTGTCACGGTGTGCGCTACTGGGGTTGAAATCAGGTGCAGGAGAGCGGAAGGTGTCGTAAAGGCCCACACTTTAATGCGTCAAACTCTCCTTAGGCCACAACTAAAGTGTCAAGCGCGACGACTAAACACAGTCCACAAATGTCACAACAATAAACAATAATTAAATACGGGTGAACAATCGTTACCCAGTGAACCGAGCCTGGTTCTACACACAAATGTAACATAGAATAATTCCACACATCGACATGATAAAATTCAGAGGAATAAATACATGCCGTAATTACTGGAATGCAAACCAGGTGTGAAGTGAACAAGACAAAAGCAAAGGAACAATAAATAACTGAGCGGCGATGGCTAGAAAGCCGGTGACGTCGACCGCCGAACGCCGCTCGAACAAGGAGAGGAGGCGACTTCGGTGGAAGTCGTGACACAAGCCCGGCTCAGTTAATCCCTACCATTGTGTCACTGAGTCATCATAATGCTTTAGCAAATGTACATTATACCAGGGTCATTGGTAGACACAATGTAAGTAACATAATTTATGTCCTTCTAACTGCCCTGAATACCTCTGCTGATCCTACAGCAATTGTATAACAGCAATCATGTGTCTTTGAACCAGATATATGCTGTTATCACTGAGACGGTGTGCCCTACTGAAGTAGGAAGTCCACTGGGTGCAGCTCACCCTGCGCTAACATAAATAACATGATAATATCTACTTCTGCTAAGCTTCCCAGTAAAATGATGAAAACAATCAAGCATCCCAGAAAAGTGCTCAAAATAGCCCACGTTAACGTATGCAGCTTAAGAAACAAGGTTCATGAAATTAATAACTTGCTAGAAACAGATGACATTCATATTCTGACTATCTCTGAAACTCACTTAGACAATACCATTGATGATACAGTGGTAGCAATACAAGGTTATAACATTTACAGAAAATACAGAAATGCCAGTGGTGGAGGTATTGCTGTTTATATTCAGAACCAAGTTTCTGTAAAGATTAGAAAGGATCTCATGTTAAATACTATTGAAGTGATATGGCTACAGATTCATCTGCCTCACCTAAAGCCCATTCTGCTATAGACCACCAAGTGCCAACAGTCAGTATCTGGATAACATGTGTGAAATGCTTGATAATGTATGTGATATTCACAGAGAGGTATATTTTCTGGGTGATTTAAATATTGACTGGCTTTCATCAAGCTGCCCACTCAAGAAAAAGCGTCAAACTGTAACCAGTGTCTGCAACCTGGAATATCAGTCAACCTACCAGGGTAGTTACAAACAGCACAGGAATGAAATCATCAACATAAATTGTTCACATCTTTACTAATGCTGCAAAAATGTGCTTGAAAGCAGTATCCAGATCCATCGGATGTGGTGATCACAATATAGTACCCATACCTAGGAAAACCAAAGTTTTGTAGTGATTCCTATGTTGATGACGTAAAGAATATTTGCTGGTCCGTGGTGTATAATGAGGAGCAAACAGATGTTGCACTTGACACATTTATGAAAATGCTTATTCCAGTTACTAATAAACACACACCCATTAAGACAATGACTGTAAAAAAGGTAAATCCTCGTGGATTGATGTAGAATTGAAAATGTGTATGGTAGAGAGGGATGAGGCAAAAGGAATGGCAAATAAGTCTGGCTGCACAACCGATTGGAAAACGTACTGCAAATTGAGAAATCATGTGACTAGCCTGAATTAAAAAGAAGAAACTACACTATGAAACAAGGATAAATTACAGAAAGAATGATAGTTAAAAGCTTTGGAGTACCTTCAGTGAAATTTTTTGAAAAGGGCAAACTGAACTCCATCATTCATCGAATCAGATAGCTCATTCATTACAAAACCGACTGATATTTGTATTTGTGAGAGGTATTGAAAATGTTGACAGCACCAGCTGTCTGTTTAAACAACTAGCACGCAGCACAGACACTCATGCATACCCCACAAGACATGCCACCAGAGGTCTCTTCACAGTCCCCAAGTCCAGAACAGACTATGGGAGGCGCACAGTACTACGTAGAGCCATGACCACATGGAACTCTATTCCACATCAGGTAACTGATGCAAACAGTAGAATCAGATTTAAAAAACAGATAAAAATACACCTTATGGAACAGCGGGGACTGTGAAGCAACACAAACACAGGCACAGACATATGAATACACACATGATAACATACGTACTATACACACACGTAAACATGAATTTTGTGTTTTAGATGTGTGGTAGTGGAGTATGGGCACACACTTAGTGTGTGGTGAATTCTGTAATTAATTTATTGTAATGTTTTTAAAATTGTATAACTGCCTTAATTTAGCCAGCACCCAGGAAGAGTAGCTGCTGCCTTGGCTAATGGGGATCCATAATAAATACAAATAGAATACAAGTAAACATTTTTATGTCAAAATAAATATACTATCAAGTATAATTGAATAACCACCTGAATGATTTTTTACAGTGTATATTCACTAGAACACACACCCTACACTGTAAAAAATGATATATATATATTTGAAACAAAATATATGATTCAATGCCAACTGTTATATTTAATTATTAACAAACCTATATCTTAAGATGCAGTCTATTTCTTTCAACGCTCAACTTTTCCCCTTTGGTTAAACCTAATAAATAACATACAGTTGAAGTTGGAAGTTTACATACACCTTAGCCAAATACATTTAAACTCAGTTTTTCACAATTCCTGACATTTAATCCTAGTAAACATTCCCTGTCTTAGGTCAGTTAGGATCACCACTTTATTTTAAGAATGTGAAATGTCAGAGTAATAGTAGAGAGAATGATTTATTTCAGCTTTTATTTCTTTCATCACATTCCCAGTGGGTCAGAAGTTTACATACAATTAGTATTTGGTAGCATTGCCTTTAAATTGTTGAACATTGGTCAAACGTTTTGGGTAGCCTTCCACAAGCTTCCCACAATAAATTGGGTGAATTCTTCCTGACAGAGCTGGTGTAACTGAGTCAGGTTTGTAGGCCTCTTTGCTCGCACACGCTTTTTCAGGTCTGACCACACATTTTCTATAGGGTTGAGGTCAGGGCTTTGTGATGGCCACTCCAATACGTTGACTTTGTCCTTAAGCCATTTTGCCACTACTTTGGAAGTATGCTTGGTGTCATTGTCCATTTGGAAGACCCATTTACGACCAAGCTTCAACTTCCTGACTGATGTCTTGAGATGTTGTTTCAATATATCCACATAACCTCCTGCAGCAAAGCACCCCCACAACATGATGCTTCGCGGTTGAGATGGTGTTCTTCGGCTTGCAAGCATCCCCCTTTTTCCTCCAAACATAACGATGGTCATTATGGCCAAACAGTTATATTTGTGTTTCATCAGACCAGAGGAAACAAAACGTACGATCTTTGTCCCCATGTGCAGTTGCAAACCATAGTCTGGCTTTTTTATGGTGGTTTTGGAGCAGTGGCTTCTTCCTTGCTGAGTGGCCTTGGACTCGTTTTTCTGTGGATATAGATACTTTTGTACCTGGTTCCTCCAGAATCTTCACAAGGTCCTTTGCTGTTGTTCTGGGATTGATTTGGACTTTTCGCACCAAAGTACGTTCATCTCTAGGAGACAGAAGGCATCTCCTTCCTGAGCTGGATGAAGGCTGCGTGGTCTCATGGTGTTTATACTTGCATACTATTGTATGTACAGATGAACATGGTACCTTCAGCCATTTGGAAAATTCTCCCATGGATGAACCAGATCTGTGGAGGTCTACAATTTCTTTTCTGAGGTCTTGGCCGCAATACAATGAACAAACACTCACAAACAAACATGGGGGAACAGAGGGTTAAATAATGAACAAGTAATTGTGGGATTGAAACCAGGTGTGTAAAACAAGGAAAAACCAATGGAAAATGAAAGTGGATCGGCGATGGCTAGAAAACCGGTGACGTCGACCGCAGAACGCCGCCCGAACAAGGAGAGGGACCGACTTCGGCGGAAGTCGTGACACAAATTCAGAGCTGGCAGTGAATGCATAATCATAAAATATAACAGAACACATTATCTGGAATGACAATCTCTCTCACAGGTGGCCAAAAATAACAATCTGAAAGCTCCAATAGGCCACACCTTAAACTCTTCTGATAGGCTGCGTGGGTACAAGCTAAATTGTACCCACCGCTTTGCAATGTGAATGTGCATGATGTGTTGAAAGAAATTCAGAAGCTTTCATTCATTTCAAAAAATCACATTGAGCTGTCATATTCGTTATTTGATTTCAGACAAATGAACCAAAGCGTAATTTTACAGTTTAGGTATGCTCATTGTGTTGTAGAGCACTCCATAAAGCAGTAAAGATGCAGGTCAGATTTTTTGGTGCATTATTTCATTGCAAAGGGTACTTGGTGGTGGGATATTTCCACATCCTGTAACAATTCTAAGTGAGAATGCTCTGCCCACAAGGGTAATCCTTATTTCTTATTTGGTCACACAGGTTTTATGATGACAATGGCCATTGTGAGACTTGCCATCACCAAGTACCTGGCAGCAAAACTACAGCACTTCGAAGTGAGCTTACTCTTTCCTAGAGCAGGTTAATCCTTTATTCTGTATTCTTGATTCGGATCCCCGTTAGCTGACGCCTTAGCCACCGCTAATCTTAATCATATTTGGTCACACAGGTTTTGCCATGACAATAACAGTTATGTAATAAAACAAATACAGGCTGCTGCCTCTGGCCATTACCAAGATCCTGGTAGCAAAACTACATTAAATAGTAGAGGAGAACAACAGAGACATCTTGCAGAAGAGAGAAATTATATCCGCCTGTTATAGTCCTATTACAAACGTAATTATCCCATAATGTCTTCTCAGTGCTTCGCTGATGGCTGCTACACCCACTTATCCTGAGCCCTATCGATTCAACCTAAATAGCTCACTATTCTCTATGTAGTGCACTACTTTTGAATTGGGCCATTTGAGCTCTGGTCAAAAGTAATGCACTGTGTAGGGATAGAGTGCCATTTCGGATGCAGCCTATGATTGCTGTTCTCCCCATCCCTCAGTGATTGCGTCCCAAGTCACACCCTATTCCCTATATTGTGCAAGGGCTCTGGGCAAAAGCACTATGTAGGGAATAGGGCTATTTGGGACGAAGACTGTGTATCACTCTACCACTAGACCTGACTAGACTGCAGTGAATTACATGCTATAGATTTACTTCACAAACACAGACCCTGTCATTAGAAGTTAAATGCTATGTTGACACCAATATATGAAACAGGCTTTTCATATAGCTTCTCTTAGTTGCATTATGAAGGTGACTTTAGACTCCACAGTTGGAAAATGAGATGAAGGGTTTTCTCCCTATGGTTGCATCCCAAATGGCACCCTAAACTAAAAAAGTCCACTATATGGCGAATAGGGTGGCATTTGAGATGCAGGCTCTATGTGTTTATGGGTTTTCCATCATGCTGCTGCAGTATGACATTTCAGTAGCAGTAACTATGACATCTCCCACTGGAAAGGTCAGTAGCAGGTAAGCAGGTCTGTGATTTTCTGTGACAACCTAGCGGTAAAGGGGTGTTCAGTGGACTTGCTGCTGAGGGAGAGCTCTCATTGTGTCAAGAATATAAGGAATATATGACCATATTAAACTCTGCATATACCTGTCATACAGCACTTAGCACTTCAAACTATCTGCACTTTGACATAGTATACCGAATAATGTACCCCAGCAATAATGTGCAATGGACACATGTACTATGTGATATATTGTATAATGCTGTGTCCTATGAATATGTGACGTACAGTACGAGAACACAATCTCACGTTATAATCAGACTCACGTGCTACTGTACATCTGTCTTGTATTGAATTTGCATTAACATTGGGCCAATAATAAGACACTAGTCAACTAAAACTACTGAACTGATTGTCTAGTAATGTTCATAATATGCCAAATGTTTGAATACTGTCTAGCATGAACAGACCTACTACATGTGATGTAAAAGAACATGATCTTGTACATCTGTCATTATAATAAGCCTCACATCTCTTCAATTACAGTATATACCGTACAGACATTGAGCCCAATAAATATACACAGCTAGTAAACTAAAACTAATGTGATTAATGGATTCAGCAATCTGACATGGCATGTGGCAGCAATCTCTCATTAGCAGTGCCGTGTAGTTTCATGTTCCAATCTCACTGCTTTCTCTACTTGAATTGTATTCAGTTTTCGCACACTGCTGTATGAAGTGTAATATGTGATGGGAAAATTATTCTTATACCATCTAACAATGACTCGCTCTGTCACAGTATGTTTTAATTCACAATAAACTATATTTTAAAAATTGGAGAGAGTGATGTGCCTCACCTTCTAATGCATAATTTGATTATGTAATGTAGAACCACTACTCCAGTTGTTTGAGCACTAAAGCTATGAGATTATAATGATGACAGAAGAAGTTGAGTTTATGTTTAGAATTTCGTGGTCACACATTCAGATTCGTGGTTGCAAGTACGATTCGCAAATGTGTAATTTAATTTTGCAAGCTTGTATCATGATGTGTGAAAGATGTATTAACATCAGTCACAAACTTGTAATTTCACATTTGAATACATTCAATAAGATTTACAAGTATGATTTATATTCAGAATTCGATTTACTAGCATTAATATTCTGCCGAAAAATACACTTGCAGATTTTGAATCTGCGTGCGCTCTGAGTTCTGTCACTGTTGTCACGTTAACAAGAGATTGGTACACTTGTAAAACGTTTTGTACGTTTGGAAAAAGAGATTTGCAAGTGAAAACGTGATTTGCTCTCTGGGGGCAGGACCTTTTATTCAGTTCCCTCTGCCAAAACCACAACCGCCCCACCATTGGCTGGAATGTTCCATCGATCAAATCTCAGGAAGTAGCTCCCCACATGAGCAAGAGAGGATGAGGTCAAAAATTATCTACTTGAAAGTAATTGTCTCTTTTATCAGTGTTCAATTTTTTTTGTGTGAAAAGGCATGACAGTAGTTTGCTTATCATGTGAAATCTAATCGTATATTTCAGACAAACTCCAAACCAGCCATTGCATTGACAGCCGCTATTGCATTAGCTAGCTGGCCTCTGACATTCATCTTAGCTTTACTATCAACTGGCTAGCTTTATCAGGCAGCTTTAGATGCGAGGGGAAAATGTATAGATTTGCCAGTTAGTTAAACATGTGATTGATGAAATGGATTATAAATGCCATTATCTAGCTAGATAGCTCAATTGAAACTGCTGGGGGAAAGCTAGCTAGCTAACTACCGCCCACCATCATCACTGCAGTGTAGCTAATGTTAACTAGGTTTCTAGAAAAGGAAATATATACAGTACCAGTAAAAAGTTTGGACACACCTACTCATTACAGGGTTTTTCTTTATTTTAACTATTTTCTACATTATATAATAATAGTGAAAACATAAAAACTATGAAATAACACACATGGAATCATGTAGTAACCATTTCCACATATATTTCATGAGATTCTTCAAAGTAGCCACCCATTGCCTTGATGACATCATTGCACACTCTTGGCATTATCTCAACCAGCTTCATGAGGTAGTCACCTGGAATGCATTCAATTAACAAGTGTGCCTTGTTAAAAGTACATTTGTGGAATTTGAGTTGTGTTGTGGCAAGGTAGGGGTGGTATACAGAAGATAGCTCTATTTGGTAAAAGACCAAGTCCATATTATGACAAGAACAGCTCAAATAAGCAAAGAGAAATGACAGTCCGTCAATCCGGAA
The DNA here is from genome assembly GCA_003317085.1 of Hucho hucho. Taxonomy (NCBI): domain Eukaryota; kingdom Metazoa; phylum Chordata; class Actinopteri; order Salmoniformes; family Salmonidae; genus Hucho; species Hucho hucho. The sequence goes on from QNTS01000468.1 coordinate 718,518, forward strand.
AATGTAAAGAACTTTGAAAGTTTCTTCAAGTGCAATCACCAAAACCATCAAGCGCTATGAAGAATCTGGTCATGAGGACCACCACAGGAAAGGAAGAGCCACAGTTACCTCTGCTGCAGAGGATAAGTTCATTAGAGTTAACTGCACCTCAGGATGCAGCCCAAATAAATGTTTCACAGAGTTCAAGTAACAGACACATCTAAACATCAATTGTTCAGAAGAGACTGCATGAATCAGGCCTTCATGGCCTTCATAGCCCTGTTTGGTAAAAGACCAAGTCCATATTATGACAAGAAGAGATCAATAAGCAAAGAGAAATGACAGTCTGTCATTACTTTAAGACATGAAGGTCAGTCAATCTGGAACATTTCAAGAACTTTGAAAGTTTCTTCAAGCGCAGTCTCTAAAACCATTAAGCTCTATGATGAAACTAGATCTCATGAGAATCGCCACAGGAAAGGAAGACCATGAGTTACTACCTCTGCCGCAGAGGATAAGTTCATTAGAGTTAACTGCACTTCAGATTGCAGCCTAAATAAATGTTTCACAGAGTTCAAGTAACAGACACAAATCAAATCAAATGATATTTGTCACGAGCCGAATACATGCTTACTTACAAGCCAACAATGCAGTTCAAGGAATAGAGTTAATAAAATATTTACTCAAAAACTAAAGTAAAAAATAAATCACAAGGTAACACAATAAATGTACATAACAAAAACAAGGCTATATACAAGGGTTCCGGTACCGAGTCAATGTGCGGGGGTACAGGTTAATTTAGGTAATTTGTAAAGTGACTATGCATAGATAATAAACAGCAAGTAGGAGCAGTGTAAAAACAAAAAGGGGGGGGGGGGTTAATGTAAATGGTCCGGGTGTGTCACGTCCAGGCCAGAGTTTTTAGGCTGGCGTGTTTAGTTTCGTTTTTGGTGAAGGGTTTTTTAATTCTAGGTGTTGTATTTCTATGTTGGGGAGATGATTCCCAATTAGAGGCAGCTGAGTGTCGTTACCTCTAATTGGGAACCATATATATGTTTGTAGTTTTCAGAGGGGTTTTGTGTGTTATTGTTTGTTACATAGCTAAGTGTTTCAGTTGATGTTATTGTTACGATCTTCGTTTTCGTTCGTTTTGTTGTTTTGTCCCAGTTACGTGTGTCAAATAAAGCATGTATACTGGACACCTCGCTGCGCCTTGGTCTGTCCCTCACGGAGATCGTGACAGAATAACCCACCATAAAAAGACCAAGCAGCGAGAGACCCGGGAGTTCTGGACTTGGGAGGAGATATTGGCTGGTAAGGGACCTTGGGAGAAGACGGCGGAGCATCGTCACCCCAGGGAGAAAAGTGGAGCAGCGAAGGCTGAGCGGGGGAGTTATGAGGAATTATACGGAGCATGGAATCCAGAGAGAGAAAGGTTTGTTGGAACTCGCCTGGCTAGGAAGCCCGAAAGGCAGCCCCAAAAAACTTTTTTGGGGGGGCACACGGGGAGTTTGGCCGGTTCAGGATGGACTCCTGAGCCAACTCCTCGTGCTCTTTGGAGGGAACGTTGGAGGGAGCGTTGCACTGGTAAGACAGTTTTGCGCACGGTGTCTCCAGTGCGCATTCATAGGCCGGTGCGCGAGATTCCAGCTCCACTCATCTGTCAGGGGAGGGTGAGTGTGCAGCCTGGAGGAGTGCTGCCGGCTCTGCGCGCTAGGTCTCCAGTACACCTTCTGGGACCGAGATATCCTGCACCGGTCCTGCGTGTGGGGTCTCCGGTTCGCATCCACAGCCCAGTGCGAGACATTCCAGCTCCCATCATCTGTGAGGCAAGGGTGAGTGAACAGCCGGGGAGAGAAGTACCGGCTCCACGCACCAGGTCCCCTGTACACTTAGATAGCCCAGTACGTCCAGTCCCTGCTCCGCGCACCAGGACCCCTGTGCGCTTAGAGAGTCCAGCACGTCCTGTTCCGGCTCCGCGCACCAGGCCCCCTGTGCGCTTAGAGAGTCCAGCACGTCCTGTTCCGGCTCCGCACACCAGGCCCCCTGTGCGCTTAGAGAGTCCAGCATGTCCTGTTCCGGCTCCGCGCACCAGGCCCCCTGTGCGCTTAGAGAGTCCAGCACGTCCTGTCCCTGTTCCACGCTCCAGGATCCCTGTGCCCGTCGTGGACCCAGCACGTCCTGTCCCTGCTCCGCGCTCCAGGATTCCTGTGCCCATCGTGGATCCAGCACGTCCTGTTCCTGCTCCCCGCACCAGAGTCCCAGTGCGCGTCATGAGTCCAGTACGGTCCTTTCCTGCTCCCCGCACCAGAGTCCCAGTGCGCGTCATGAGTCCAGCACGGCCCGTTCCTGCTCCCCGCACCAGAGTCCCAGTGCGCGTCATGAGTCCAGTACGGCCCGTTCCTGCTCCCCGCACCAGAGTCCCAGTGCGCGTCGACTGTCCGGAACCTCCAGAGAAGGTCCCCAATCCGAAATTCTCCAGAGAAGGTCCCCAGTCCGGAACCTCCAGAGAAGGTCCCCAGTCCGGAACCTCCAGAGAAGGTCCCCAGTCCGGAACCTCCAGAGACGGTACCCAGTCCGTGGCCCGCAACAGTGAGCCCATCACGACCGGTTCCTGCTCCTCGCACCAGAGTTCCGGCTAATAGCCCAGGGCCTCCGGTGCGTGACATCAAGCCAGCACGGCCGGCACCGGAGCCGCCACCTGGAAGGAAAAGACCCACCCGAAGACCCCCCCATGGACTTTTGGCGCGGTCCGAGTCCGCGCCTTTGGGGGGGGTACTGTCACGTCCAGGCCAGAGTTTTTAGGCTGGCGTGTTTAGTTTTGTTTTTGGTGAAGGGTTTTTTAGTTCTAGGTGTTGTATTTCTATGTTGGGGAGATGGTTCCCAATTAGAGGCAGCTGAGTGTCGTTACCTCTAATTGGGAACCATATATATGTTTGTAGTTTTCAGAGGGGTTTTGTGGGTTATTCTTTGTTACATAGCTAAGTGTTTCAGTCTATGTTATTGTTACGATCTTCGTTTTCGTTCGTTTTGTTGTTTTGTCCCAGTTACGTGTGTCAAATAAAGCATGTATACTGGATACCTCGCTACGCCGTGGTCTGTCCCTCACGGAGATCGTGACAGGGTGGCCATTTGATTCATTTAGTTGTTCAGCAGTCTTATGGCTTGGAGGTAGAAGCTGTTAAGAAGCCTTTTGGTCCTAGACTTGGCGCTCCAATACCGCTTGCCGTGCGGTAGAAACGAGAACAGTCAATGACTTGGGTGAATGCAGTCTGGGAATTTTTTGGGCCTTCCTCTAACACCGCCTAGTATATAGGTCCTGGATGTCAGGACGCTTGGCCCCAGTGATGTACTGGGTCTAATCACTACCCTCTGTAGCGCCTTCCGGTCAGATGCTAAGCAGTTGCCATACCAGGCAGTAATGCAACCAGTCAGGATGCTCTCCATGGTGCAGCTGTAGAACTTTTTGAAGATCTGGGGACCAATGCCAAATATTTTCTGTCTCCTGAGGGGGAAAAGGTGTTGTCGTGCCCTCTTCACAACTGTCTTGGTGTGTTTGGACAAAGATAGTTTGTTGGTGATGTGAACACCAAGGAACTTGAAACTCTTGACCCGCACCACTTCAGTCCCGTCTGTGTTAATGGGGGCCTGTTCGGCCCTCCTTTTCCTGTAGTCCACGATCAGCTCATTTGTCTTGCTCACATTGAGAGATAGGTAGTTGTCTTGGCACCACACTGCCAGGTCTCTGACCTCCCTACAGGCTCTCTCATCATTATCAGTGATCAGGCCTACCACTCTTGTGTCATCAGCAAACTTAATGATGGTGTTAAAGTTTTGCTTGGCCACGCAGTCATGGGTGAACAGGGTGTACAGGAGGGGAGTAAGCATGCACCCCTGAGGGGTCCCAGTGTTGAGGATCAGAGTGGCATATGTGTTGTTGCCTACCGTCAGGAAGACCAGGATCCATTTGCAGAGGGAGGTGTTTAGTCCATGGGTCCTTTGCTTAGTGATGAGCTTTGTGGGCACTATGGTGTTGAACGCTGAGCTATAGTCAGTGAACAGCATTCTCACATAGATGTTCCTTTTGTCCAGGTGGGAAAGGGCAGTGTGGAGTGCAATTGAGAATGCGTCATCTGTGGATCTGTTGGGGCGGTATGCGAATTGGAGTGGTTCTAGGGTTTCTGGAATGATGGTGTTGATGTGAGCCAAGGACCCTGGAGGTATTATTGTCAATGATAATGGACTGGATATTGTATTTGAATTGCCCATTTATATCAATAAAACTAACAAAATGGTTGGAATGTTCAGCAACGTGCAGTAAATGCTAACACGGCTTTGGTGGTGAAACGTACATGATGTATTTGCATGCTGTGACACACATCTTGTTACTGACTTTTGAACACTTGTCAAACTACATTCCACTGCCTGTTTATTGAGTAATTGGTGACTGAAATAGTTGGCAAAAAAATTACCCTTTCAATTTCACTGCAAATAGACTAGCTAGCTAAAAGTAAACTGATGACAACTTGATCAAGCTTATGAATATATAAAACTGTTTACAAAGTGATGGCACATTAAAGGTAGTTATGGTTCTCAGCAACTTGAACCAGCACTGAAATTTGAGCAGTGAGGTATTTTCTTCTCCCTCTCTGCTCTTCTCCTCAGGTTGAATCACATCCTTAACAGCCAGACATATATAAAGAACTTGGCAACCTCTCAGCCACCAGGAAAATCATCTTGTTCTTCTTGGAGTTTTTCATAAGGTTAGATAGAAATAGATCCACACGTTATTCTCTATCATGCAGAATTGTCGCTAATCTTGTAACTTGGGAAGCTCATTCAATACAGACGTGGGGGATTTCTGTCCCAGGGGACTGAACTTTGTGCAGGTTTTTGTTGAATTTAGACCACAGTTAGTTTAATGAGGTGTTATTGAAGTGTTGGAACAAAAACCTGTACACTCCTGTGTAAAGAAGCTACGGCTGTCATGAATTCAATTGACTAAATATAGTTACTATTTTATTTTGTTAATCTATGCAGGTTTGTCATATGATTTCCAGGACCCTGGTGGAGATGGACACAACCACAATCCAACCAGTAATGGAAAAAGTACCCAATTGTCATACTTGAGTAAAAGTAAAGAACTTAAAAGAAAATGACTCAAGTAAAAGTGAGTCACCCAATAAAATGCTACTAATACTATTGAGTAAAAGTCTAAAATTATATATTTTTAAATATACTTAAGTATCAAAAGTAAATGTAATTGTTAAAATATACTTAAGTATCAAAATAATAAATCATTTCAAATTCCACAGATTCCACAGTATGATTTTCATTATATGAAAAAAAAAATACGGATAGCCAGGGGCACACACCAACACATAATTTACAAACAAAGCATGTGTGTTTCCAGAGTCCGCCAGATCAGAGGCAGTAGGGATGACCAGGGATGTTCTTTTGATAAGTGTGTAAATGGACCATTATCCTGTCCTGCTATGCATTCAAATGTAACACGTACTTTTGGGTTTCAGGGAAAATGTATGGAGTAAAAAGTACATTATTTTCTTTAGGAATGTAGTAAAGTACAGATACCCCAAAAAAACACTTAAGTAGTACTTTTAAGTATTTTTACTTGAGTACTTTACATCACTGAATCCAAGGCAGGACATTTCCCTGCATCCAGGTTGAGGCCTGCTACCAGCATGAACATGGAGCACTCAATGTCAGTAAGTCATGCATATTTTTTTATATACAGTATATACTGTATAGCTAATACTCCACTCATATAAAGAGTGGAGAAGCCCCATGCACCATAAACCTTTCTACTCCTGGAGTAACTCCCTGTCTGATTAGAGGGTTTTGCTGGAGGCCCTGGGCCAATGGAGGTCAGGGGTGAGGGCTCAGGGGTCATAGGGAGTGAGAGTGAAGTTACAGGCATGAAGATCCAACTTCAACCACAGAATAATGCTACCTTCAAACCAAAATGCATGCAACGCATGTCCAACACAGCTGCTTGGTGGCGAAAAACACAGTTTTACGTTTTTATTTGGTTGGATAGTCTATTTTGACACACAACCCTCCGCCCAACACACTATTCATGGCAGGTAGCCTGCCGGGTAGGATTGTTGGGTCAGTAACCGAAAGGTTGTTGGATCAAATCCCAGAGCTGACAAGGTAAAAATCTGTAGTTCTGCCCCTGAGCAAGGCAGTTAACCCACTGGGCCCAGATGACATTGATGTTGATTAAGGCAGCCCCCGCACATCTCTGATTCAGAAGGGTTGGGTCAAATTCGGAAGACACATTTCAGTTGAATGCATTTAGTTGTACAACTGACTAGGTATCCCCCCTTTCCCTAATCCTATTGGAAACCATTGAGTTGCTGTGTCTTTTACACATCAATTTGAGTGATTGGAAGTCACCCTTATAGTCCTCTATAATCAACAATAAATGTTAACTCTCTTGCTCTCTCTCTTTCAAGAGCATTCAGTACCTCTATCCATCTCTCTACAGGTGCTAGAGACAGACCGATCCAAGGACCTCTAGACCCTTCTGACCAACTACCTGTGATATCTCCAGAGCACAGAGAAGTAAGCTCTTCTGGTGGTAGTATACTTCATGCACTATGTAAACTTCCTTCACTATGGCTGTCTGTCTGTGTGATGGCATATTGCATATTATCCAGGACCACTTGTTGGATTGGATTTACTGTACTCACTCTAAAACTCATGTGCTCTTCTCCCACTAAAAGTCTCCCAGACTTTTATAAAAACAAACATGTCCATCCCTCCCACTCTGTCTGCCATATTCTTTCTCTTTGCGCTTGTTTTCCTTATTAGGATGTCGGTGGGCTGAGCCGGAGGGGTCATCAGCGAGATGGGACACACCTGGGCCTGAGTGTGTCCCGGGATAAATACACCTCTTCCCCATTCATTGACTCCATGCACACTGTTGGATTTTGGTTGTGGCATTTTTTGTGGCTGGTTTGTTTGCTTGGGCATATTTCAACACTCCTCATTATCACATCTATACACGCAACCACTCACTTACACTACTGATTACTGACTACACACAATTGTTAATTGTATGTAGGTTACTTCAGTTAATAAATATATTTTTATTTTTCCTTATCTCCACGTTGTCTCCCTTTTTGTTACGGGCTTCAAGCCGGTTCGTGACACTCTATTCCCAGGAGTCTGCTGGGCCAAGGAACTCTAGAGCAGATCATGAAAAAACCTTCCACCTTGTTGTTAGCTATCGACAGTTCCCTGAGGAAGGATGCAACTATGAAGATTTTAAATGGTCAAATTTGGGGGATGACCACCAAATGCAATAAAGTTTTGTACTGTATAAACTACTCATTCATTTTTAACAGGTTACGAAACAATAACTCTTTCTTCGCCTGTTCTCATTTTTACTAACTACTATTGTAACTTAAACATCTGACAACATGCAGACTTTATCCATCAAGACAACACATAGAGCTTATGATTCAAAAAGTTCTAAAATCAATGTCAGTCTCATAACCAAGTTTAATACATTTTTATTAACGTATAATGGACATCACACAGATGTGCTAACTAAAATATACACTACCGATCAAAAGTTTGGGGTCACATAGAAATGTCCTTGTTTTCGAAAGAAAAGCTAATTTTTTGTCCATTAAAATAACATCAAATTGATCAGAAAAACAGTGTAGACATTGTTAGTTGTAAATCTACATAGGCGTACAGAGGCCCATTATCTGCAACCATCACTCCTGTGTTACAATAGCAAATCCAAGTTTATCATTTTAAAAGGCTAATTGATCATTAGAAAACCATTTTACAATTATGTTAGCACAGCTAAAAACTGTTGTTCTGATTAAAGAAGCAATTAAACTGCCCGCCTTTAGACTAGTTGAGTATCTGGAGCTTCAGCAATTGTGGGTTCAATTACAGGCTCAACATGGCTATAAACACAGACCTTTCTTCTGAAACTCGTCAGTCTATTCTTGTTCCGAGAAATTATGGCTATTCCAATGCTGAAATTGCCAAGAAACCGAAGATCTTGTACAACGCTGTGTACTACGCCCTTCACAGAACAACGCAAACGGGCTCTAACCAGAATATAAAGAGGAGTGGGAGGCCCCGATGCACAACTGAGCAAGAGGACATGTACATTAGTGTCTAGTTTGAGAAACAGACGCCTCACATGTCCTCAACTAAATAGTACCCGTTCAAAAGTGACCCCAAACTTTTGAACGGTAGTGTATATTTTAGTTGGCACACCTGTGTGATGTCCTTTATACATTAATACAAATGTATTAAACTTGATCATACGTTTACATTTATAGGGTCCTAGACTACAGATTAACAATATATATATTCTTTATACAGGTTTAATATTGTTCCACAGTCTTTTCTAATCTCTGCCTCTTATAAAGAAACTGTCTTAGAAATGTGTGACTGGGAAGACAGAACTCTGCAGGGGAGTGTACGAGATAAGAGACTAGTCAGACATTCCACTACAAATCAACTTGGACATTTACTGCTAAGCTTTTAGATAACACTACAACTCTTGTTTATATAGCTGTGTAGGCGTGGTTTTGTTCTCATGAGTGGAAGGTAATGACATAGGCAGTGACATCACTAAGATATATGACTGTGGGCTTAATAAAACAACTTGGGACTTTTCCTATTTTGCAGAATTTAGCACGCATGTTTCCGAGTATGTTCCTGTTGTCAACTTCTGTCTGCAATTGCATTAATAAAGGTTTTTGAATGATTTAATTAAAGATATTGTCTGAATGCTAATTTCACCAATGAGCCAATGATTGACAAGGAACGAACCCCAACAGAAGTAGAGGGCGTGGCAGGAGCAGATGTAACAGTTGTTGCCTGAGAATTTAATGTTAATTTCTCTACCATAAGCCACTCCAACATTGTTTTAGAGAATTTGGCAGTACATCTAACAGGCCTCACAACCACAGACCACATATAACCACGCCAGCCCAGGACCTCCACATCTGGCTTCTTCCCCTGTGGGATCATCTGAGACCAGCCACCTGGACAGCTGATGAAACTGAGGAGTATTTCTGTCTGTAATAAAGCGTCTAATAAATATGTCCAACCATCCTCACAACTGCAGAACACGAGTATGGTGTTGTGTGAGCGAGTGGTTTGCTGATGTCAACGTTGTGAACAGAGTGCCCTGTGGTGGCGTGGGATTATGGTAAGGGCAGGCATTAGCTACGGACAATGAATACAATTGCATTTTATCGATGGCAATTTGAATGCAAAGAGATACCGTGAAACGATCCTGAGGCCCATTGTTGTGCCGTTCATCCGCCACCATCAAATCAAATCAAATTGTATTTGTCACATACACATGGTTAGGACTCCCTCTCCACCTCTCCACCTGAAATCACCTCATGTTTCATCATGATAATTCACAGCCACATGTCGCAAGGATCTTTACATAATTCCTGGAAGCTGAAAATATCCCAGTTCTTCCATGGCCTTCATACTCACAGGACAGTTCACCCATGGAGCATGTTTGGGATGCTCTGGATCGAAGTGTACGACAGACTGTTCCAGTTCCCGGCAATATCTGTTTTTCTGATCCACGCCCCTACCTATTTTTTAAAGGTACTGTGATCAACAGATCCATATCTGTATTCCCAGTCATGTGAAATCCATAGATTAGGCCCTAATGAATTTTTCACTAACTGATTTCCTTATATGAATTGTAACTCAGTAAAATCTTTGAAATTTTTGCATGTTGCGTTTATAGTTTTATTCTGTATAAGTCAGTTCTTGTGTTCGTAGTTTCTATGAATTTGAGTGGTTACATACAGTACATGTTAAATGTCTAAGAGACAGAAGTAAGTAGACTCTTGCTGCAATCAAAGAGAAGGTACCACTGAAGGCCTCAGTATTCAGGCAGGCAGCTTGAAGCAGGTGTGTGTCACCATCCAGGCCCTTGTCACAGCATGCAGTGGCCTGATAGGGAGGTGACAATAAATACAATATGTACTTTTCACCAGCAAAGCTGTGTTAGCATTTACTGCACGTTGCTGAAAAATCCAATTATTTTGTTAGTTTTATTGATATGAATGGGCAATTCAAATACAATTTCCAGTTCATAAGCATTGACTATAATACCTCCAGGGTCCTTTGGTGGTCTGGCAGCATGCTGCTTTCTAGTGGTCTTACTCCCTCTCCACCTGAAATGCAATAACAACAAAAACATGAATAACAATAATCTTAGTCACAGTAACTTGGCTAACTAGGCTAATTAAACAATCATGTAAATGTGCACATCAGCCAAATGATACCCAACCACCTTAATAGTATATTTGCAGTGAAACTGGGAGGGGGATTTTTCTTGCCAACTTTTTTTAGTCACCAATTAATCAATTAACAGGCAGTGGAATGAAGTAGTTTGACAAGTGTTCACAAGTCAGTAACAAGTCTTCAAAAAATAGCTTGAAATATATATTTTATTTTCTAGAAACCTAGCTAACCTAACATTAGCTACACTGCAGTGATGATGGTGCGAGTTAGCTAGCTAGCAATCTTTCCCCCATCAGTTTCAATTTAGCTATCTAGCTAGATAATGGCATTTATAATCAACTTCATCAATCACATGTTTAACTAACTGGCAAATATATACATTTTTCACTGGCATTTAAAGCTTCCTGATATAGCTAAACAGTTGATAGTAAAGCTAGTATGAATGTCAAAAGGCCAGTTAGCTAACGCAATAGCGGCTGTCAATGCAATGGCTGTTCTGGAGTTCGTCTGTGTCACGCCTGCTCCCGCTACCCCTCCCTGGTGCTAGAAGGCGCCAGGCTCCCCAGCATAATGTACTCCTGCCACCATCAGTACGCACACCTGCCTTCCCCCCGTCACTCGCATCAGCGATTATTGGACTCACCTGGACTCAATCACCTGTTTATTACCTCCCCAATATTTGTCAGTTCCCCCAGCTCTGTTCCCCACTGCTGCATTAATGTTTGTATGTCATTGTTACCCGTGTGCTGCCGCTGTTCCTGTCTTGTTACCTGTCTGTTCCGCATTAATTAAATGTTCAACTTCCCATACCTGCTTCTCATCTTGAGCGTCGGTTATTTCAGTCTGAAATATATATATATATATTTATATTTCCCATGATAAGCAAACTACTCTAATGCCTTTTCACAACGTTTTTTTTTTTTTACACAGACAAAAGAGACGATTACTTAAGTAGATCATTTTCGTTTAATTTACCTCATCCTGTCTTGCTCATGTGGGGAGCTACTTCCTGAGATTTGATCGATGGAACAATCCAGCCAATGGTTAGGCGGTTGTGGTTTTGGCAGAGGGAACTGATTGGTCATGAGTAAAAGGTCAGTACGCAAATCACATTTTCACTTATAAATCTCTTTCTACAAACGTACAAAACTTTTTACAAGCTTAAGAATCTCTTGTTAACGTGACAACAGTGACAGAACTATTTAAAATCTACAAGTGTATTTTTTATTTACAGTGTCGTGACTTTCTTTAATCTGATGACTGTTATTTATTTAATCCACTAACTATGTTTAATTGTTACCCATTAAAATTAATAATGCAACAACTATCTCATTATGAATTTGGGGCACCACAAAATAGGTTGTCTACAGAGTTACCATCTCCCGAATTAAACTCTATAAGATATATAGCTTTTACATTGATATATATTATGTCTCTGTCGGAACCAGCCCTCTTTAGGAAGGTTGTTTCAGCGACAAGCTGTATGGTTCTGATTGTCCGAAAGGGGTCTCCCCTTTCCAGTCTTCTACTGTTGTTCACTCTGGAAGATACATATCCAGCCGTGTTGACAGTTCCCATTGGTGATGAGCGTAGTAGGATAGTCTCACTTAGATGAGCTTTTCTAGATATTTGACTCAAGAAAGCTCATCAGCTGTCTCAGTGATGGTCTGAGAGGGGAGTTTGTTTCCCCCCTCGTGTTGGTATTCTATATCCAAAGTAAAACGAGTCCTATATCGAAAGGCAGCTCAGCAAGGAAGAAGCCACTGCTCTAAAACCGCCATAAAAAAGCCATGTCACTTAGCCTATGGCGGTTTAGGAGCAGTGGCTTCTTCCTTGCTGAGCGGCCTTTCATGTTGATATAGGACTCGTTTTACTGTGGCTATAGATACTTTTGTACTTGTTTCCTCCAGCATCTTCACAAGGTCCTTTGCTGTTGTTTTGGGATTGATATTCACTTTTCGCACCAAAGTACGTTCATCTCTAGGAGACAGAACGCATCTCCTTCCTGAGCGGTATGATGGCTGCGTGGTCCCATGGTGTTTATACTTGCATACTATTGTTTGTACAGATGAATGTGGTACCTTCAGGCGTTTAGAAATTGCTCCCATGGATGAACCAGACTTGTGGAGGTCTACAATTTTATACCACTGGTTTCTCTTGTCTGATGTGATGTGTGGGTGTGTCAACAAGTGTAATTGCATTTCAGCTTGACCAAGCCTTTGTTCCTCTTCCATTAAGTGATTGTGGAGATAGCACTAAGGATCATCTGCCATGCAGTGAGCTGTAGGGCTGGAAAGGAAGGAGAGGCATTGTCCCTGTAGGACTGTGAAAGTAGGGATGGTACTGTCCCACCATTGTTGTGTTGCCATATGCATACTTCTCTAAGTCCATTACAGGACCAGCCAGCTTAATCGACTGAATTAGAGGATGTGTGTGTGGAGGGGTCTGCGCGTGTGTGTGTCTGTGTGTATGTGCGTGTGATTAGAGTGGGGGAATGATGGAGGATGGTGATGCTCTTGTACTACTTCTAAATTAGTCACATTCTTGCCAGTCTCTAAGGGATATACAAAGGAAAAACAAGCAACACTTTTAATTATTGGTTTATCTACTTAATTACAATGTTACACTAGGCACAGGCAATCATGCTATATGTTTTTCAAATAAGATTTTGGCAGAAATCCCTATCAAGTGCCCATTGATGTGTAGGTGTCTGATGTAAGCACCCACCGATGAGTCATATATAACTAAACATTCATAAACAATATGTTATGACATTAAATAGGATAGTAACACAACATGCAAGGACAAGACCAGAAATATAATTATCAGTGTATTGGTTTCCATCTACAGTACCATGTACAGTACTAGTCAAAAGTTTGGACACACCTACTCATTCCAGGAGAGTGCAAAGCTGTCATCAAGGCAAAGGGTGGCTACTTTGAAGAATCTCAAATATAAAATATATTTTGATTTGATTAACACTTTTTTGGTTACTACATGATTCCATATGTGTTATTTCATAGTTTTGATGTCTTCACTATTATTCTACAATGTGCAATGAAAAGCACTTGAATGAGTAGGTGTGTAAAACTTTTGACTGGTACCCTATATTGTGAGGTTTTTTATGCCTTTTGTGTTTTCATGTAAAGTATCTCCTCAATTACTTTAACCAACAGTGTTTTGCTCTAAGAGGCGAAGCTTGGTGTTGTAACAATCCTTGAGAGGCACCATACAATGTAAGCCATGGGGGAGGGGTTATTGTGCTTATTTACCAGCTAAACCCCATCAAAGCAATATGCTCTCTTCCTTGTCTCCTCTTATTTATCCTGAGCTTTTCTCCTTCAAAAACTGCAGGATCAGAAATAGCCCAGCTTGACAAAAAAAATAAACCAAAGAGCGCTGAATAATTTTGCACTGCCAGAGTAGGACAAGGTTATTAAAACTCCACACAGTGTGTAACATATATTATATTCCCCAGCCAGCCCATTATCAGCATCAAAACCTCATCCTGTCAAGTTGTTTCAAAGAGTTAGGCTTCAACCCATTGATGCTTATGTCAATTGGTCATACTTCCAGCAGAATTTACAGTGCCAATGGGAAAAGAAGTGTCAACAAATTGACGTTTATGTCAACATATGGAAGTCATTACAATCAATTGGAAAAGATACGTGTCACAGGAATGAAGTTTATGTCATTACATTGCATTCAATGGGAAAAGATAAGTGTCACATGAATGACACTTACACTATTAAATTGCATTCAATGGGAAAATATGAGTTACACAGGGTTGATTCCTATGTCAATGCATTGCAGTCAATGGAAAAATATATGTGTCACAGTACTGATGCTTATGTCATTGCATTCAATGGTAAAAAATGAGTGTCAACCAATTTACACTTGTGTCAAAACATTGTATTCAATGGAAAAAGATGAGTGTTACAAGGTTGATTCTTATGTCAATACATTTGCGGTCAATGGGGAAAGATGTCAACCAATTGACACTTATGTCAATACATTGCAGTCAATGGGGAAGATTAGCTTCCAACGCTTGATGCTTCTGTCAATACATTGCATTCAATGGGAAAAGGAAAGTGACACAGGATTCATTGCTAAATATACTAGGTGAGACATTTGTTCCAGTCTATGAAAGACTTCAACTCGTGCGGAGCGGTGCTTCGTGCTTTTGCTCCGTCCCTCCTCTAAGGTGGGCTTTTATTTAAAGGGACGTGGACACCAGCCCTCTTTAGTGAAAAACTGAAAGAACTGACCAGACTGATCTTCATCTAGGTCACAACAATAGACAAACACAGTCTGCTTAAGCTAATGGAACATGCTAACATCTCTGTCAAAGAATGAACAAACAAACATGCTTACTCTGCTGAAGGTAGCTATCAGATTAGAAGTGACTACCATGGCATAGGCAAAATTGATTGACAGTTTGTTTCCAAAAGATACATAGACACAAAAGTGGCACAGTGGTCTAAGGCACTGCATCTCAGTGCAAGAGGCGTCACTACATCCCCTGGTTTGATCCCGGGCTGTATCACAACCGGCTATGATCGGGAGTACCATAGGGCGGCGCACAATTGGTGCAGCATCATTCGGATTAGGGGAGGGTTTGGCCGGGGTCGCTCGTCATTGTAAAATAAGAATTTGTTCTTAACTGACTTGCCTAGTTAAATGAAATAAAAATGTTGATTTAGCTGATGACTTTCAGAGTTCAATACAGGACTGTAACGTTAGCTAGCTAGATAACGTACCTAGTCCAGCTAAGCTAGTGAATGTTATGAGTGTGCAGAGTTGATGCTTATGTCAATACATTCCAGTTAATGGGAAAAGATGAGCATCAACCAATTGACACTTATGTCAATACATTACAGTGTGTGTTAAAGCAGATAGTTAGACACCATAGTGTTGTGCTCGGGTGTGCCTCAAGGATACATTTTAGGGCCCCTGTTGTTTATTGTCTATCAAATCAAATCACATTTTATTGGTCACATACTGTAATGTCTGTGGTGGTATGAGAAGGAGTCAGGTGCAGGAGGTAAGTTGCGTGTGAAAGGGTATATAATAGGTACCAGTCGAAACCAAAAATGCCCTAAGGCAAAGGCAAAAATACCCACACAAACAATAAACAAACGGGCGCAAAACAGGCAACCCGGAAATGCCCGAGAACCAAAATCAAACATCTCACAGTACACAGACTGGGAAAACTGACGGCTACACAGAATACAAACAACAAACAATCACAAACAAAAACATGTGGGGAACAGAGGGTTACATAAGGAACATGTAATTATGGGATAGGAACCAGGTGTGTATAATGAAGACAAACAAAGATAGAAAATGAAAAGTAGATCGACGGTAGCTAGAAAACCGGTGACTTCGACCGCCGAAAGCCACCCGAGCAAGGAGAGGGACCAACTTCGGCTGAAGTCGTGACACATACACATGGTTAGCAGATGTTATTGCGAGTGTAGCAAAATGCTTATGCTTCTAGATCGGACAGTGCAGCAGTATCCAATAGATAATATCTAACATTTCCACAACAAAACCTAATACACACAATCTAGTGAAGGAATGGGATGAGAATATATAAGTATAGAATGTATGGATGAGCAGTGACAGAGCGGCTAAGATGCAAGAGATAGTAAAGAATAGATAGTGAAAGATATAGTACACAGTATATACATATCTGATGAGTAATGCGAGATATTCAAACATTCTTAAAGTGGCATTATTAAAGTGACTAGTGTTCCATTTATTACAGTGGCCAATGATATCGAGTCTGTAGGTAGGCAGCTGCCTCTGTGCTAGTGGTGGCTATTTAACAATCTGATGGCCTTGAGATTGAAAAACAGCTTCTATCTCTCTGTCCCAGCTTTGATGCACCTGTGCTGACCTTGCCTTCTGGATGGAAGCGGGGTGAACAGGTAGTTGCTCGGGTGGTTATTGTCCTTGATTATCTTTTTTGCCTTCCTGTGACATCGATTGTTGTAGGTGTCCTGGAGGGCAGGAAGTTTGACCCCCGGTGATGCGTTGTGCAAACCGCACCATCCTTTGGAGAGCTCTGCGGTTGTGGGTGGTGCAGTTGCCGTACCAGGCGGTGATACAGCCCGACAAGATGCTCTCAATTGTGCACCTGTAAAAGTTAGTGTGGGTTAGTGAGGGTTTTCTGTGACAAGCCAAGTTTTCCTGACACCACACTCCGAGGGCTCTCAAATCTCATTGTTGTTGGTAATCAAGCCTACCACTGTAGTGTCATCTGCTAACTTGATGATTGTGTTGGAGGCGTTGCATGGCCATGCAGTCGTGGGTGAACAGGGAGTACAAGAGAGGGCTGAGAACGCACCTTTGTGGGGCCCCAGTGTTGAGGATCATCGAAGTGGAGATGTTGTTTCCTACCTTCACCACCTGGGGGCAGCGCGTCAGGAAGTCCAGGACCCAGTTGGACAGGGCGGGGTCGAGACCCAGGGTCTCAAGCTTAATAATGAGTTTGGAGGGTACAATGGTGTTGAATGCTGAGCTGTAGTCAATGAACAGTATTCTTATATAGGTATTCCTCTTGTCCAGATGGGATAGGGCAGTGTGCAGTGTGATGGCTATTGCATCGTCTGTGGACCTATTGGGGCGGTAAGCAAATTGGAGTGGGTCTAGGGTAACCGGTAGGATGGAGGTGATATGATCCTTGACTAGTCTCTCAAAGCACTTCATGATTATATCAACAACATTGGGAGACATATTGAGACAGCTGTTGTACATATTTTATGTGGATGACACTGTTCTCTATTCAAGTGGCAGCAGTCTGACTTTGGCTTTTGAAAAAGCTCAAACAGCTTTTAACATCATTCAACAGAAGCTGTACGATTTGAAGCTTGTTCTGAATTTCTGTAAAACAAAATGCATGGTATTTGCAAGTACTAAACACTAAAAAAACATGCAATTACTACTGTGACAGCATGAGAGGTTCCAGATTCTTAGTTTGTGCAGGTTCCACGTAACCACCACTCCAACAGTCTCTTCAGTATGTAGGTGAGTTTAATTATTAACAAAAGGTTTACAACATAAATCTCTCCAGCTCAGTACGTGTCCTTTTCCCCCAGCCACACACACCCAACAACAGTTTCTCACACCCCTTATTAGAGCCTGCTGCTGGTCTCATTAGCTCCAGCTGTACTCTCAAGCAGCCTGGGTTTTGTAGTCCTTCAAAGACGGCCATCTTGCTCCAGCCATCTGAGGGCAATGTATCTGCCCTCTAGAACACGCCCTCTCATGATGCCACATACCCCCCTCCTTTGCTCTGAGGCTCTTGGTCGGCAGGCCACTGTGAGGAGGACATCCTTGCGAGAGAGGGCATCAGCATTTCCATGGCATCGTCCAGGCCTGTGGACAACAGAGAAGTTGAAGGCTTGCAGACTTAAAAACCATCTAGTTATTCTGCCATTGCTCTCCTTATTCCGGGCCATCCATTGCAGTGGTGCATGGTCTGTCATTAATACAAATTTCCTCCCCAATAGGTAGTACTTGAGTGCCTCTAGTGCCCATTTAATAGCCAGGCACTCTTTCTCAATTGTGGCATAATTTTTCTCGTGCTTTGCCAGTTTCCTACTGATGTAGAGGACCGGATGTTCCTCGCCTTGATGTGTTTGAGAAAGGACTGCTCCTAGACCCACCTCAGAGGCATCAGTCTGCACCAGGAATTATTTTGTGAAGTCTGGGGATTTCAGAATCGGTCCGGAACACAACATCCTCTTTAACTGGGAGAAAGCCTCCTCGGCCTCTTTGCTCCACCTTACCATTCTGGGGTGTCTGTTGGTGGTTAGCTCTGTGATGGGTGCAACCAGACTTGAAAAGTTAGGCACAAATCTCCTATAATAATTGGCTAGGCCAAGGAAGGACTTTACCTGTCTTTTGGTTTGTGGCCTAGGCCAGTTCTGAATGGCCTCAACTTTGGCGTCTTGAGGTTGTACTACACCCCTGCCTATTGTATAACCCAGATACTCAGTTTCACCATAGGCAATTTTACATTTGTTGGGTTTTGCAGTCAAGCCCGCCTCTCTGAGGGAAT
Organism: Hucho hucho; assembly: GCA_003317085.1. Lineage (NCBI taxonomy): Eukaryota > Metazoa > Chordata > Actinopteri > Salmoniformes > Salmonidae > Hucho > Hucho hucho. The sequence continues at coordinate 736,840 of QNTS01000468.1, forward strand.
CCAGTACCTTCTGCACCCTTCCAAGATGGCTTTCCCAGTCTGAGCTGTGGATTACCACATCATCTAAATAAGCCGCAGCATACTGCTGGTGGGGTTGAAGAACCCGGTTCATGAGCCTTTGGAAGGTGGCTGGAGCCCCATGAAGGCCAAAGGGTAGATGAGTGTAATGGTATAGCCCTTCTGGTGTTGCANTGTTCTCCTTGCTTGTACGTCTTGCCACAACATGTGAAACACAGGACAATCCCGTCCAATTAATACCTGTACCGGTAGGGATCCCACCACCCCAGCTCGAATTTCATACTTCCCTCTAGTCGTGACTAGTGTTACTGCAGATGTGGGGTATGTACAGGTGTCGCCATGCACACACGAAACTGGAACTGGGTTTTCTAGTGAGATTTGCTTCGGGTTGACCAAGGACTGGTGCACCAGGGTAATCATGCTTCCAGAGTCCAGTAATGCCTCTACATTTTGACTATTTACCGATACAGGGCATGTTATCGCTTGGAACCCAGAGTTGCCCAACAAGGCAGCAAAAAGGTTATTTTTCAAGCCACTTGAAGACTCAGCCGTCGGCATAGGCTCATCTGTCTGGTTGCATTGCCATGAAAGGTGTCCTACTTCCCCACACTTGTAACAGGTTCTCAGTTCATACAATGTGCTTTCGACTGGCGAATCTTGCTGGCTGGACCTTTTCCCCTGTGGACTAGCCCATCTGGGAGTAAGGGCTCTAGGAAAAAACCTTTGTTGGGGCTGCGCACTGGTTGGGAACCGTGAGTTCAGCATTTCTGCACTGGCTTGGTATCTTTCAACTTCCTCTATCAATTCTTGGGGTGAACTTGGGTTATTCAGACAGACAAATCGTTTAGCTTCGGCGGGTAGGGCTCTTACAAATCTGTCCATCACCAAGGAATCAACCACTTCTGTTGCGGAGTGCCTACCAGGCTCTAACCATTTCTTAGCCAGACGCATTAATTCGTGCATCTGTGTGCGTGGTGGCTGTTCTTTCTTGAAGCACCATGCATGGAACCTCTGGGCCCTCCCGAATTCTGTAAGCCCACTGCGACTTAATATTTCTTGCTTTAAGGAGTCATAACTATTGGCCAAGGTTGGGTCCAGATCTAAGAAGGCTTTCTGTGATTCTCCAGATAGAAATGGTGCCACTATTTTGGCCCATTGATCTTTTGGCCATTTTTCTCTGACAGCAGTTGTCTCAAAGGCATGCAGGTAAGCTTCGACATCATCATTCCCTCCCATTTTAGGAATAAAGTCACTAGCCCGTATCCTGCTAACATCTTGGGCTTGTTTCATTTCCAATTCTTTAACTTTGAGGTTATTAGCCCGCTTTTGTTCCTCCAGCAAGCCAGCTTGGATTTGCTGCTGCACTTTATTACTCTCTATCATTGTTTTCAGTAACTCTTCCATTTTACAATCAGTTGATTGTGTACTTAGCTTGGAAAACAGGCTCGTGAGGTCCTCCACGTCGCTCTGGAACATCAGCAGTCATCCACGTGCCTGCATCCTCCACCATATGTGACAGCATGAGAGGTTACAGATTCTTAGTTTGTGCAGGTTCCACGTAACCACCACTCCAACAGTCTCTTCAGTATGTAGGTGAGTTTAATTATTAACAAAAGGTTTACAACATAAATCTCTCCAGCTCAGTACGTGTCCTTTTCCCCCAGCCACACACACCCAACAACAGTTTCTCACACCCCTTATTAGAGCCTGCTGCTGGTCTCATTAGCTCCAGCTGTACTCTCAAGCAGCCTGGGTTTTGTAGTCCTTCAAAGACGGCCATCTTGCTCCAGCCATCTGAGGGCAATGTATCTGCCCTCTAGAACACGCCCTCTCATGATGCCACACTACCTTGGAAGGACATTATATAGAGCAAGTCAAAACAAAAATATTTGGGAGTTTGGATGAATGAGAAGTTGAGCTTCACCCATGTAGAAAATCTTGTCAGGAAGCTCAAGCTGCGTATTGGGTTTTATTACCGGCACAAATGTTCTTTTTTTGCTAGAAAATAGTTGATTGCCTCAAGCTCTACACTGAAGGCTATTGACTCTGTATATCATACAGAGACGTCTACGTCACCATTGTATTCTCGACAGTGCTGTCGGGTGGACATCACTAGCAACACGCACGCTCGAACACTGGTACATTCTTATGTATAAACACAGAAATGCAGATCTCAAACTTGTTTCATGCTAAGAGTCCCAAAAATTAGATCCGAACATGGAAAACGGTACTTTCATTACTCAGCCCCCCTGGTGTTGCAATTCCCTCCAACCCAACCTAAAGCTCCAGGAATTGGTGTCGCTGGAGGAGTTCAAAGGACAAAAGATGAACAGGTGTTGAGACATGTAGTTGTTTCTAGTTGTCACCCGATGTCACTACCCACTGGGCACAGACGTCAGTTCAACATCTAGTTTTTGATTTACATTTGTTTCACATGAATTCAATGTAAAATCATCCAAACATTTCACCCGGTCACTGGATTTAGGTTAAAAGTTGGGTGAAATTCCCTTTGATTACATTTCGCAAATCCAATCAGTTTTGCACGTTGACTCAGCATCATCACATTTAATTTTGGGGTTGATTCAACCAGTTTGGTCCAGTGGGTCGTTTCCGTTGCCTTATCTATGGAAGCATGTTGATTTACTTCACACATACCACACACATGCCTGCATGCACACATACACATCCACTGTTTGTTTGCTGTTGTATGTGTGCTGTTGCCAGTGTCTTCTGTCTGTGTTGTCCATTTTGTCTTACATTGTGTTTTTGTTTTGTTTTATCCCAGCCCCCATGCCCACAGTAAGCATTTTGCCTCTTTCCAGGCTGTCATTGTAAAAAAGAATTTGTTCTTACATTTCATTTAGAATTTTACAGTTATGGCTAATAACTTCAAAAGTACAGTGAGGGAAAAAAGTATTTGATCCCCTGCTGATTTTATACGTTTGCCCACTAACAAAGAAATTATTAGTCTATAAATTTAAAGGTAGGTTTATTTGAACAGTGAGAGACAGAATAACAACAAAAAAATCCAGAAAAACGCATGTGAAAAATGTTATAAATTGATTTGCATTTTAATGAGGGAAATAAGTATTTGACCCCTCTGCAAAACATGACTTAGTACTTGGTGGCAAAACCCTTGTTGGCAATCACAGAGGTCAGACGTTTCTTGTAGTTGGCAACAGGTTAGCACACATCTCAGGAGGGATTTTGTCCCACTCCTCTTTGCAGATCTTCTCCAAGTCATTAAGGTTTTGAGGCTGATGTTTGGCATCTCGAACCTTCAGCTCCGTCCACAGATTTTCTATGGGATTAAGGTCTGGAGACTGGCTAGGCCACTCCAGGACCTTAATGTGCTTCTTCTTGAGCGACTCCTTTATTGCCTTGGCCGTGTGTTTTGGGTCATTGGCATGCTGGAATACCCATCCATGACCCATTTTCAATGCCCTGGCTAAAGGAAGGAGGTTCTCACCCAAGATTTGACGGTACATGGCCCCGTCCATCGTCCCTTTGATGCGGTGAAGTTGTCCTGTCCCCTTAGCATAAAAACACCCCCAAAGCATAATGTTTCCACCTCCATGTTTGACGGTGGGGATGGTGTTCTTGGGGTCATAGGCAGCATTCCTCCTTTTCCAAACATGGCGAGTTGAGTTGATGCCAAAGAGCTCCATTTTGGTCTCATCTGACTACAACACTTTCACCCAGTTGTCCTCTGAATCATTCAGATGTTCATTGGCAAACTTCAGACGGGCATGTATATGTGCTTTCTTGAGCAGGGGGACCTTGCGGGCGCTGCAGGATTTCAGTCCTTCACGGCATTGTGTGTTACCAATTGTTTTCTTGGTGACTATGGTCCCAGCTGCCTTGAGATCATTGACAAGATCCTCCCGTGTAGTTCTGGGCTGATTCCTCACCGTTCTCATGATCATTGCAACTCCACAAGGTGAGATCTTGCATGGAGCCCCAGGCCGAGGGAGATTGACAGTTCTTTTGTGTTTCTTCCATTTGCGAATAATCGCACCAACTGTTGTCACCTTCTCACCAAGCTGCTTGGCGATGGTCTTGTAGCCCATTCCAGCCTTGTGTGGGTCTACAATCTTGTCCCTGACATCCTTGGAGAGCTCTTTGGTCTTGGCCATGGTGGAGAGTTTGGAATCTGATTGATTGATTGCTTCTGTGGACAGGTGTCTTTTATACAGGTAACAAGCTGAGATTAGGAGCACTCCCTTTAAGAGTGTGCTCCTAATCTCAGCTCGTTACCTGTATAAAAGACACCTGGGAGCCAGAAATCTTTCTGATTGAGAGGGGGTCAAATACTTATTTCCCTCATTAAAATGCAAATCAATTTATAACATTTTTCACATGCGTTTTTCTGGATTTTTTTGTTGTTATTCTGTCTCTCACTGTTCAAATAAACCTACCATTAAAATTATAGACTGATCATTTCTTTGTCAGTGGGCAAA
>QNTS01000468.1:742067-764831 GCA_003317085.1 Hucho hucho
GTGTGTTACCAATTGTTTTCTTGGTGACTATGGTCCCAGCTGCCTTGAGATCATTGACAAGATCCTCCCGTGTAGTTCTGGGCTGATTCCTCACCGTTCTCATGATCATTGCAACTCCACAAGGTGAGATCTTGCATGGAGCCCCAGGCCGAGGGAGATTGACAGTTCTTTTGTGTTTCTTCCATTTGCGAATAATCGCACCAACTGTTGTCACCTTCTCACCAAGCTGCTTTGCGATGGTCTTGTAGCCCATTCCAGCCTTGTGTAGGTCTACAATCTTGTCCCTGACATCCTTGGAGAGCTCTTTGGTCTTGGCCATGGTGGAGAGTTTGGAATCTGATTGATTGATTGCTTCTGTGGACAGGTGTCTTTTATACAGGTAACAAGCTGAGATTAGGAGCACTCCCTTTAAGAGTGTGCTCCTAATCTCAGCTCGTTACCTGTATAAAAGACACCTGGGAGCCAGAAATCTTTCTGATTGAGAGGTGGTCAAATACTTATTTTCCTCATTATAATGCAAATCAATTTATAACATTTTTCACATGCGTTTTTCTGGATTTTTTTGTTGTTATTCTGTCTCTCACTGTTCAAATAAACCTACCATTAAAGTTATTGACTGATCATTTCTTTGTCAGTGGGCAAACGTACAAAATCAGCAGGGGATCAAATACTTTTCCCCCTCACTGTAGCTGGTATTAAAAATCCTTTAATGTTTGAATTGTCGTCAATCTTTATTAAGTAGGAAATACGTACAGTTGAAGTCGGAAGTTTACATACGCTTAGGTTGGAGTCATTAAAACTAGTTTTTCAACCACTTCACAATTTCTTGTTAACAAACTATTGTTTTGGCAAGTCGGTTAGGACATCTACTTTGTGCATGACACAAGTCATTTTTCCAACAATTGTTTACAGACAGATTATTTCACTTATAATTCACTGTATCACAATTCCAGTGGGTCAGAAGTTTACGTACACTAAGTTGACTGGGCCTTTAAACAGCTTGGAAAATTCCAGAAAATGATGTCATGGCTTTAAAAGCTTCTGATAAGCTAATTTACATAATTTGAGTCAATTGGAGGTGTACCTGTGGGTGTATTTAAAGGCCTACCTTCAAACTCTGCTTGACATCATGGGAAAATCAAAAGAAATCAGCCAAGACCTCAGAAAAAAAGAGTGTAGACCTCCACAAGTCTGGTTCATCCTTGGGAGCAATTTCCAAATGCCTGAAGGTACCACGTTCATCTGTACAAACAAAAGTATGCAAGTATAAACACCAAGGGACCACGAAGCCGTCATACCGCTCAGGAAGGAGACGCGTTCTGTCTCCTAGAGATGAACGTACTTTTGGGCGAAAAGTGCAAATCAATCCCAGAACAACAGCAAAATACCTTGTGAAGATGCTGGAGGAAACAGGTACTAAAGTGTCTATATCCACAGTAAAACGGGTCCTATATCGACATAACCTGAAAGGCCGCTCTGTAAGGAAGAAGCCACTGCTCCAAAACCGCCATAAAAAAGCGAGACTACGGTTTGCAACTGCACATGGGGACAAAGATCGTACTTTTTGGAGAAATGTTCTCTGGTCTGATGAAACAAAAATATAACTGTTTGGCCATAATGACCATCATTATGTTTGGAGGAAAAAAAGGGAGGCTTGCAAGCCGAAGAACACCATCCCAACCGTGAAGCACGGGGGTGGCAGCATCATGTTGTGGGGGTGCTTTGCTGCAGGAGGGACTGGTGCACTTCACAAAATATATGGCATCATTAGGAAGGAAAATTATGTGGATATAATGAAGCAACATCTCAAGATATCAGTCAGGAAGTTAATTGGGGATAATTAAGGAGCACTGGGGCGCTAGCGCCCCGTTCCCGACACTACTAATTCAAAATCCAAAAGTTAAATTATTAAATATTCATCGATATACAAGTGTTGCATAGTCATCAAAAGCTCTGATTCTTGGCAATATCACAGCGTTGTCAGATTTCAAAAAGGCTTAACTTCTTAGGGAGCGGCAGCTGAGGTGTCGGTTTTGGAGAGTCTGGCGTGCCCAAAGTAAAAGGCCTGCCACTCAGGCCCAGAAACTAGGATATGCACATAATTAGCACTATTGGATAGGAAACACTCTGAAGTTTCTAAGAGTGTTAGAATATTGTCTGTGAGTATAACAGAACTGATATAGCAGGCGAAAACCCGAGGAATTTCTGTCCCCGAAAAAGTGTTTTTGACACATTGCCTCATTTTGAACCCCTCCCTATTGAAAACAGCCATATATGGGAGTAAGATTGCAGTACCTATTGCTTCCACTGGATGTCAACAGTCTCTAGACAGTGTTTGGTGATGTTAGGTTGCTCTGGATGGTAATAGAAGAAGAATTCCAAACTAGTCATCTGATGTAAACAGAAGAGGAGGTGCGTTCACGGGCTCTCACGCTCTGTGGTTTTTTCCTTTCCTATCGTCCAGTTTATAATCCAGTTGAAATATTATAGTAAATATACATAAAAGTGTTCCTAAGGATACATTATCAATGATGTTTGATTGTTCTTGGACAAGTGTATAGGTATAGGTTGAACGTGTTCTCTTCACGGTTCAATGGGTGAGTGGACGCTGTATTTTATGAACATAACGCGCCAACCAAACGGAGATTTATGGATATAATAAATGACTTTTTCTAACAAAAGAACCATTGGATGCCTTCGTTGGACACTTGGGAAGCCCTCAGCAGAAGTTCTTCGAAAGGTAAGGTATTTTATATTAGCGATTTTATGCGTTTTATGAGACCCGCTTTGGTTATGGATTTATGCTAATGCATCAAATATGAGAGGTGCTATCCTCAAACAATCAAATGTTGTGCTTTCGCCGTAAAGCCTTTTTGAAATCTGACAATGCTGTGATATTGCCAAGAATCAGAGCTTTTGATGACTATGCAACACTTGTATATTGATGAATGTTTAATAATTCAACTTTTGGATTTTGAATTTGGCGGCTTACATTTCACCGGGTAGTGTTGGGAGAGGAGCTAGCGCCCCACTGCTCCCTAAGTAGTTAACGCTCGAAAGCACAACATTTGATTGTTTGAGGATAGCACCTCTCCTATTTTCCACATTAGCATAAATTCATATCCAGCGCGGGTCACACAAAACCCATATAAGAGCTAAGATAAATCACTTACCTTTCAAAGAACTTCTGCTGAGGGCATCCCAAGTATCCATTGAAGACATCCAATGGTTCTTTTGTTAGAAAAAGTCATTTATTATATCCATAAATCTCTGTTTGGTTTGCGCGTTATGTTCAGAAAATTCTCCGTCGAGTCGCCCATTGAACCGTGAAGAGAACGCGTTCAAACTATATCTATCAACTTTGTCCAAACAAATCAAGCATAATTTTTTATGTATCCTTAGGTATCCTTTTATATATATTTACTATAATATTTCAACCGGATTATAGCCTGAACGATAGGAACGGAAAAAAACACAGAGCACGCGAGACCGTGAACGCGCATGTCATTCTATTGAGTTCCGGGGTCCACGTCTAAATTCTTCTTCTATTGGCTTCTAATTCAACCTAACGTCATTAAACCCTGTCTAAAGAGTGTTGACATCCAGTGGAAGCCATAGGTACTGCAGTCTGTGTCCTAGATAACGTTGAATCCCATAGGCAGCCAGGAGAAAAAGGTCAAATAAAAAGAAAACTGCAAATCCGAATGGATTTTCCTCGGGTTTTCGCCTGCTATATCAGTTCTGTTATACTCACAGACATTATTTTAACGGTTTTAGAAACTTCAGAGTGTTTTGTATCCAATAGTTCTAATTATGTGCATATCCTAGTTTCTGGGCCTGAGTGGCAGGCATTTAACTTTGGGCACGCCAGATTCTCCAAAACCGACACCACTGCTGTTGATCCATAAGTAATTAAAGCTTGGTTGCAAATGGGTCTTCCAAATGAACAATGACCCCAAGCATACTTCCAAAGTTGTGGCAAAATGGGATAGCGGTCCACCTGCGACAACATCCGGTGAAATTGCAGAATTTGTTTTTTTTTAAACAAAATAATATTTAAAAAATCGTAATATTAAACATTCATGAAAATACAAGCATTGTACACCATTCAAAAGCTTAGAATTTTCATTATCGAACCACGTTTTCGGATTTACAATAGGCTTTACGGCGAAAGCAGAACATTCGATTATCTGAGGACAGTGCCCCACAACAACATATTATTTAAACCAGCACAGGCATTACAAAATCAAATACAGCGATAAAATAAATCACTTACCTTTGAAGATCTTTCTCTGTTTGCAATCACAAGGGGGTCCCAGGAACACAAATAATGGTCGTTTTGTTCGATAAAGTCCTTCTTTATATCTCAAAAAGTCTGTTTAGTTGGCGCCATGGAGTTCTGTAATCCAGTCATTCACCATGCAGACAAAGAAATCCCAAAAGTACTGGTAAAGTTCGTCCAAACAAGTCAAATGATGTTTCTAATTAATCCTCAGGGTGTCAAATATCTAAATAAACAATAATATTTCAGACGGAGAATAGTATGTTCAATAGGAAAGAAAAATTACGAAGAGTGCGCATACAGAAAACACATATCAGTTGTTATACTCACAGACAATATTTTAACAGTTTTAGAAACTTCAGAGTGTTTTTATCCAATACTACCAATTATATGCATATCCTAGCTTCTGGGCCTGAGTAACAGGCAGTTTACTTTGGGCACTTCAGACTCTCCGTACTTCCGAACACTGCCCCCTAGCCCATAGAGGTTAAGGACAACAAGTCAAGGTATTGGAGTGGCCATCACAAAGCCCTGACCTAAATCCTATAGAAAATGTGTGGGAAGAACTGAAAAAGTGTGTGCGAGCAAGGAGGCCCACAAACCTGACTCAGTTACACCAGCTCTGTCAGGAGGAATGGGCCAAAATTCACCCAACTTATTGTGGGAAGCTTGTGGAAGGCTACCCAATGCTACCAAACACTAATTGAGTGTATGTAAACTTCTGACCCACTGGGAATGTGATGAAAGAAATAAAATAAAAGACAATAGACAGGGAATATTTACTAGGATTAAATGTCAGGAATTGTGAAAAACTGAGTTTAAATGTATTTGGCTAAGGTGTGGCCGGGTATACTTCAACTGTATACCCGGATTATGAAGAGCACAGATTGACAAGGCAATGTGCAACTAGCAGACAATGGAGAAATAGTCAGAACCATGTAGAAATAATTAGGCCTAGGCTACACCTTGTTCTTTACAATAGTCGAACAGTAAACAAAATAACATCGATCATGCAAGATCAGGTAGACAGCAGTCTACACAATAAGCAGCAAACACATCCACGTCAATTCAATATTGCTTTCTGTAGTCGAGCACATCAAGGAACTGAATCCTATGTGCCTGTTTGGTTATAGTTCAACCTATAGTCTAATATAGAATATACTACTTTTGCCATTTAAAAACAAATTACAGGGGAAGAACATTATAGTAAGCCTACTGAACAAACAGATATATCGTCTCATGGAGTAAAAGGTAATTAATCACACGCAATCATGCAATGGGCAAATCCATTTTGAAACGGCCAAAGAACAGAGAGAATCTAATCTGAATGAACATCTATATATATATTGTCGAAAATAATAGGTTATATGGTTTATAACCCTGAAAAAATTGTCTTTCAACTGTCTTTAAATTGTCTTTCAAACCTTTTCTCCCTCAGGAGACTGAAAAGATTTGGCATGGGTCCCCAGATCCTCAAAAAGTTATACAGCTGCACCATCGAGAGCATTCTCACCGGTTGCATCCCCGCCTGGTATGGCAAATGCTCGGCATCTGACTGTAAGGTGCTACAGAGGGTGGTGCGTATGGCCCAGTACATCACTGGGGCCAAGCTTCCTGCAAGCCAGGACCTATATAATAGGCGGTGTCAGAGGAAAGCCCATAAAATTGTCAGAGACTCCAGTCACCCAAGTTATAGACTGTTTTCTCTGCTACCGCACGGCAAGCGGTACCGGAGCGTCAAGTCTAGGACCAAAAGGCTCCTCAACAGCTTCTACCCCCAAGCCATAAGACTGCTGAACAATTAATAAAATCGCCACCGGACTATTTACATTGACCCCCCCCCTCACTTTTGTACACTGCTGCTGCTCTCTGTTTATTATCTATGCATAGTCACTTCACCCCTACCTACATGTACAAATTACCTCAACTAACCTGCACCCCCGCACACTGACTCGGTACCGGTACCCCCTGTATTTAGCCTCGTAATTGTTATTCTTATTGTGTTACTTTTTATTATAATTTTTTACTTTAGTCTCTTTGGTAAATATGTTCTTAACTCTTCTTGAACCCGACTGTTGGTTAAGGGCTTGTAAGTAAGCATTTCACGGTAAGGTCTAAACTTGTTGTATTTGGCGCATGTGACAAATAAAGTTTGATTTGATTTAAAATTCAGCGCATGTGACCCTTCTCAAATTGTCCCTCTTTTTAAAAAGGTTGATTATTCCCAATTTGTACCTGTCTGCCTGCCTGCCTGCCTGCCTCCATAGCTACCTGTCTGTCTGTCTGCCTGTGCGTCTGCCTGCCTGCCCGTCTATCTGCCTGTCTGTCTGTCTGTCTGCCTGCGTCTGTCTGTGGATATTTCTGTCTGTATGTACGCCTGTCTGTCTGTCTGTATGACTGTGAGTGGATATGTCTGCCTGTCTGTCTGTCTGTCTATCCATCTGTCTGTCCCTCTGTCTGTTTGTGAGTGTATATGTATGTTTGTCTGTTTGTCTGTCTGTCTGTGTCTTTCACCAATTTACCCCGGCTGTATCACCAACTTTTTTTTACCTTGAATGCAATGTATTGACTTATGCATCAATGCCTTTGATGCATATCAATATGTCAATATCCTGTCTGTGGAGTTGGGAGAGAGATGAGACGAGGGGTTGGGAGGGAAAGAAGGAGGGAGAGAGAATGGAGGGGATGGATCGAGTGAAGGTTGTAGGGGGAGAGAGAGGAGGGATGGGAGAGAGAGAGTCAACAGACAGAGGTGGGACAGAGGAAGGAGAGGGAGAGAGAACTATTAAAGAGGAAGAATGAGGAAGGGGAATTAGAGAATAGAGAGAGAGCGAGAGAGAGATATGTCTTTATGTCTGTCTGTGAGTTTATAGGTATGTCTGTCTGTCTGTAAGTCTTTCATCAATGTACCCATTGCAGCCTTATCACCATATTTTCCCATTGACTGAAATGTATTGACATAAAAATCTATTTGTTGATACTCATCTTTTCCCATTGACTTGAAATGTATTGAGATAAGCGTTAATTTGTTAACATTTATCTTTTCCCATTGAATGCAATGTATTGACAAAAGCATCAATTGGTTGATACTCCTCTTTTCTGGTTGACTGCAAATGTACTGACATAAGCATCAAACCCTGTGACACTCATTGCTACTGATACAACATATACACACACACATTACAATCACTCCAAAGCTACAATATACAGTAGTATGATATATCAAAAGCTAAATTGGATATGCTGTAGTAATATACAAGAGTAAATGTAATATGTTATACATTCTGACAACATACTGAATGAACACAAGCAAAAGATACATTTGCCACATAAAGTACTAGTCAAAGGTTTGGACACACCTACTCATTCAAGGGTTTTTCTTTATTTTTACTATTTTCTACATTGTAGAATAATAGTGAAGACATCAAAACTATGAAATAACACATTTGGAATCATGTAGTAACGTTGAACAAATCAAAATATATTTTATATTTGAGATTCTTCAAAGTAGCCACCTTTTACCTTGATGACAGCTTTGCACACTCTTGGCATTCTCTCAACCAGGTTTTCCAACAGTCTTGAAGGAGTTCCCACATATGCTGAGCACTTTTTGGCTGCTTTTCCTTCACTCATCCCAAACCATCTTGATTGTGTTGAGGTCGGGTGAATGTGGAGGACAGGTCTTCTGATACAGCACTCCATCACACTCTGTTTTGGCCAAATAGCCCTCATGCAGCCTAGAGGTATGTTTTGGGTCATTGTCCTGTTAAAAAAACAAATAATAGTCCTACTAAGCGCAAACCAGATGGGATGGCGTGTCGCTGAAGAATGCTGTGGTAGCCATGTTGGTTAAGTGTGCCTTGAATTCTAAATAAATCACAGAAAGTGTCACCATCAAAGCAACCCCACACCATCACAACTCTTCATGCTTCACGGTGGGAACCACACATGCGGAAATAATCCGTTCACCTACTCTGCCTCTCACAAAGACACGGTGGTTGGATCCAAAAATCTTACATTTGGACTCATCAGACCAAAGGACAGATATCCACCTGTCTAATGTCCATTTCTCGTGTTTCTTGGCCCAAGCAAGTCTCTTCTTATTATTGGTGTCCTTTAGTAGTGGTTTCTTTGCAGCAATTTGGCCATGAAGGCCTGATTCATGCAGTCTCCTCTGAACAATTGATGTTGAGATGTGTCTGTTACTTGAACTCTGTGAAACATTTATTTGGGCTGCATCCTGAGGTGCAGTTAACTCTAATGAACTTAGCCATTGCAGCAGTGGCGGTCCTCATGACCAATTTCATCATAGAGTTTGACGGTTTTTGCGACTGCACTTGAAGAAACTTTCAAAGTTCTTGACATTTTTCGGATTGACTGACCTTCCTGTCTTAAAGTAATGACGGATTGGCATTTCTCTTTGCTTATTTGAACTGTTCTTGCCATAATATGGACTTGGTCTTTTACCAAATAGGGATATCTTCTGTATACCAGCCCTACCTTGTCACAACACAACTGATTGTCTCAAACGCATTAGGAAAGCATTTCCACAAATTAACTTTTAAGAAGGCAGACCTGTTAATTGAAAATGCATTCCAGGTGACTACCTCATGAAGCTGGTTGAGAGAATGCAAGAGTGTGCAAAGCTGTCATCAAGGCAAAGGTGGCTACTTTGAAGAATCTCAAATATAATATGTATTTTGTTTTGTTTAACACTTTTGGTTACTACACGATTCCATATGTATTTTTCATAGTTTTGATGTCTTCACTATTATTCTAGACAATCTGGACCCTCTCTTTCTAAAATTATCCGCCGCCATTGTTGCAACCCCTATTACCAGTCTGTTCAACCTCTCTTTTGTATCGTCCGAGATCCCTAAAGATTGGAAAGCTGTCGCGGTCATCCCCCTATTCAAAGTGGGTGACACTCTAGACCCAAACTGTTATAGACCTATATCCATCCTTCCCTGCCTTTCTAAAGTCTTCAAAAGCCAAGTTAATAAACAGATCACTGACCATTTCGAATCCAACCGTACCTTCTCCGCTGTGAAATCGGGTTTCTGAGCTGGTCACGGGTGCACCTCAGCCACGCTCAAGGTACTAAACAATATCATAGCCGTCATCGATAAAAGACAATACTGTGCAGCCGTTTTCATCGACCTGGCCAAGGCTTTTGACTCTGTCAATCACCGTATTCTTATCGGCAGACTCAACAGCCTTGGTTTCTCAAATGACTGCCTCGCCTGGTTCAAATAAAATCAAATCAAATCAAATTTTATTTGTCACATACACATGGTTAGCAGATGTTAATGCGAGTGTAGCGAAATGCTTGTGCTTCTAGTTCCGACCATGCAGTAGTATCTAACAAGTAATCTAACAAATTCACAACAACTACCTTATACACACAAGAGTAAAGGAATGAATACGAGTATGTACATATAAATATATGGATGAGCGATGGCTGACCGGCATATGCAAGATGCAGTAGATGGTATGGAGTACAGTATATACACATATATATATGAGATGAGTAATGTAGGATATGTAAACATTATATAAATGGCATTGTTTAAAGTGGCTAGTGATACATTATTTCATCCAATTATAATTATTAAAGTGGCTAGAGATTTGGGTCGATGGCCGAACGGCATAGGCAAGATACAGTAGATGGTTTAGAGTACAGTGTATACATTTGATATGAGTATGTCGGATACGTAAACATTATATACAAAATTGTTTAAAGTGGCTAGTGATACATTTGTTACATCCAATTCCTATGTTTAAAGTGGCTAGAGATTTAAGTCAGTATGTTGGCAGCAGCCACTCAATGTTAGTGATGGCTGTTTAACAGTCTGATGGCCTTGAGGTAGAAGCTGTTTTTCAGTCTCTCGGTCCCAGCTTTGATGCACCTGTACTGACCTCGCCTTCTGGATGATAGCGGGGTGAACAGGCAGTGGCTCGGGTGGTTGTTGTCCTTGATGATCTTTTTGGCCTTTCTGTGACATCGGGTGGTGTAGGTGTCCTGGAGGGCAGGTAGTTTACCCCCGGTGATGCGCTGTGCAGTCCTCACTACCCTCTGGAGAGCCTTACGGTTGTGGGCGGAGCAGTTGCCGTACCAGGCGGTGATACAGCCCGACAGGATGCTCTCGATTGTGCATCTGTAAAAGTTTGTGAGTGATTTTGGTGACAAGCCGAATTTCTTCAGCCTCCTGAGGTTGAAGAGGCGCTGTTGCGCCTTCTTCACCACGCTGTCTGTGTGGGTGGACCAATTCAGTTTGTCCGTGATGTGTACGCCGAGGAACTTAAAACTTTCCACCTTCTCCACTACTGTCCCCTCGATGTGGATAGGGGGGTGCTCCCTCTCCTGTTTCCTGAAGTCCACGATCATCTCCTTTGTTTTGCTGACATTGAGTGAGAGGTTATTTTCCTGACACCACACTCCGAGGGCCCTCACCTCCTCTCTGTAGGCCGTCTCGTCGTTGTTGGTAATCAAGCCTACCACTGTAGTGTCGTCAGCAAACTTGATGATTGAGTTGGATGCGTGCTTGGCCACGCAGTCATGGGTAAACAGGGAGTACAGGAGAGGGCTGAGAACGCACCCTTGTGGGGCCCCAGTGTTGAGGATCAGCGGGGTGGAGATGTTGTTTCCTACCCTCACCACCTGGGACCGGCCCGTCAGGAAGTCCAGGACCCAGTTGCACAGGGCTGGGTCGAGACCCAGGGTCTCGAGCTTAATGACGAGCTTGGAGGGAACTATGGTGTTAAATGTTGAGCTGTAGTCGATGAACAGCATTCTTACATAAGTATTCCTCTTGTCCAGATGGGTTAGGGCAGTATGCAGTGTGATTGCGATTGCGTCGTCTGTGGACCTATTGGGACGGTAAGCAAATTGGAGTGGGTCCAGGGTGTCTGGTAGGATGGAGGTGATATGATCCTTGACTAATCTCTCAAAGCACTTCATGATGACGGAAGTGAGTGCTACGGGGCGATAGTCATTTAGCTCAGTCACCTTAGCTTTCTTGGGAACAGGAACAATGGTGGCCCTCTTGAAGCATGTGGGAACAGCAGACTGGGATAGGGACTGATTGAATATGTCCGTAAACACACCAGCCAGCTGGTCTGCGCATGCTCTGAGGACACGGCCAGGGATGCCATCTGGGCCGGCAGCCTTGCGAGGGTTAACACATTTAAATGTTTTTCTCACATTGGCTGCGGTGAAGGTGAGCCCGCAGGTTTTGGTAGCGGGCCGTGTCGGTGGCACTGTATTGTCCTCAAAGCGAGCAAAGAAGTTGTTTAGTTTGTCTGGGAGCAGGACGTCATGGTCCGCGACGGGGCTGGCTTTCTTTTTGTAGTCCGTGATTGACTGTAGACCCTGCCACATTCCTCTTGTGTCTGAGCCGTTGAATTGTGACTCTACTTTGTCTCTATATTGACGCTTAGCTTGTTTGATTGCCTTGCGGAGGGAATAGCTACACTGTTTGTATTCAAACATGTTTCCGGTCGCCTTACCCTGGTTAAAAGCAGTGGTTCGCGTTTTCAGTTTTGCGCGAATGCTGCCATCAATCCACGGTTTCTGGTTGGGGAAGGTTTTGATATTTGCTATGGGTACAACATCACCAATGCACTTTCTAATAAACTCGCTCACCGAATCAGCGTATACATCAATGTTGTTGTCAGATGCTATCCGGAACATATCCCAGTCCACGTGCTCGAAGCAATCTTGCAGCATGGAATCAGATTGGTCGGACCAGCGTTGAACAGACCTGAGAACGGGCGTTTCCTGTTTTAGTTTCTGTTTGTAGGCTGGGAGCAACAAAATGGAGTCATGGTCAGATTTGCCGAAAGGAGGGCGGAGAATAGCCTTGTATGCATCACGGAAGTTGGAATAACAGTGGTCCAGGATTTTACCAGCCCGGGTGGCACATTGGATATGCTGGTAAAATTTCGGGAGCCTACCAACCTACCAACTACTTCTCAGACAGAGTTCAGTGTGTCAAATCGGAAGGCCTGTTGTCCGGACCTCTGGCAGTCTCTGTTATATCTGGAGTATTTCTTCTCTTATCTGGTGTCCTGTGTGAATTTAAGTATGCTCTCTCTAATTATCTCTCTCTTTTTCTTTTTTCTTTTTCTTATCTCTCGGAGGACCTGAGCATTAGGACCATTCCTCAAGGCCTACCTGGCCTGATGACTCCTTGATGTCCCGAGTCCACCTGGCCGTGCTGCTTCTCCAGTTTCAACTGTTCTGCCTGTTTTATGAACATTTTAAAATCTTGTCCATGTTCTGTTATAATCTGCACCCGGCACAGCCAGAAGAGGACTGGCCACCCCTCACAGCCTGGTTCCTCTCTAGGTTTCTTCCTAGGTTTTGGCCTTTCTACTGAGTTTTTCCTAGCCACCGTGCTTTTACACCTGCATTGCTTGCTGTTTGGGGTTTTAGGCTGGGTTTCTGTACAGCACTCTGTGACATCAGCTGATGTAAGAAGGGCTTTATAAATAAATTTGATTTGATTTGATATGGGGGTACCACAGGGTTCAAATCTCGGGCCGACTCTTTTCTCTGTATATATCAATGATGTCGCTCTTTCTGCGGGTGATTCCCTGATCCACCTCTACGCAGACGACACCATGCTGTATATATCTGGCCCTTCTTTGGACACTGTATTAACAAACCTGCAAACGAGTTTCAATGCCATACAACACTCCTTCCGTGGCCTCCAACTGCTCTTAAACGCTAGTAAAACTAAATGCATGCTTTTCAACCATTCGCTGCCCACACCCGCCTGCCGGACTAGCACCACTACTCTGGACGGTTCTGACTTAGAATACGTGGACTACTACAAATACCTAGGTGTCTGGCTAGACTGTAAACTATCCTTCCAGACTCATATTAAACATCTCCAATCCAAAATTAAATCTAGAATCGGCTTCCTAATTCGCAACAAAGCCTCTTTCACTCATGCCGCCAAACATACCTTCGTAAAACGGACTATCCTACCAATCCTCGACTTCGGCGATGTCATTTACAAAATAGCCTCCAACACTCTACTCAGCAAACTGGATGCAGTCTATCACAGTGCCATCCGTTTTGTCACCAAAGCCCCATATACCACCCACCACTGCAACCTGTATGCTCTAGTTGGCTGTCCCTTGCTACATATTCGTCGCCAGACCCACTGGCTCCAGGTCATCTATAAGTCTTTGCTAGGTAAAGCTCAGCCTTATCTCAGCTCACTGGTCACGATAACAACACCCACCCGTAGCACACGCTCCAGCAGGTATATCTCACTGGTCATTCCCAAAGCCAATTGCTCCTTTGGCCGCCTTTCCTTCCAGTTCTCTGCTGCCAATGACTGGAACGAACTACAAAAATCACTGAAGCTGGAGACTCATATCTCCCTCATTAGCTTTAAGCACCAGTTGTCAGTGCAGCTCACAGATATCTGCACCTGCACATAGCCCATCTGTAAACAGCCCATCCTACTACCTCATCCCCATACTGTATTTATTTATTTATCTTGCTCCTTTGCACCCCAGTAACTTGCACATTTATCTTCTACACATCTACCATTCCAGTGTTTAATTGCTATATTGTAATTACCTCGCCACCATGGCCTAATTATTGCCCTACCTCCCTTATCTTAGCTCATTTGCAGTCACTGTATATAGATTTATTTTTTAATATATTTTTTTCTACTGTATTATTGGCTGTATGTCTGTGTATTCCATGTGTAACTCTTTGTTGTTGTATGTATCAAACTGCTGTGCTTTATCTTGGCCAGGTCGCAGTTGTAAATGAGAACTTGTTCTCAACTAGCCTACCTCGTTAAATAAAGGTAAAATATATATATTTTTTAAATGGCCTATTTATTGCCTTAACCTCCTCACGCCATTTGCACACACTGTATATAGACTTTCTTTTTTTTCTATTTGTTATTGACTGTACTCTTGTTTGTTCCATGTGTAACTCTGTGTTGTTGTTTGTGTCGCACTGCTTTGCTTTATCTTGGCCAGGTCGCAGTTGTAAATGAGAACTTGTTCTCACCTTCCCTACCTGGTTAAATAAAGGTGAAATAAAAATAAAACAATTCTACAATGTAGAAAATAGTAAAAATAAAGAAAAACCCTGGAATGAGTAGGTGTATCCTACTCATTACTCCATGATTCCTTATGCATAGTTTTATAGTTTTGATGTCTTCTCTATTATTCTACAATGTAGAAAATAGTAAAAATAAAGAAAAACCCTGGAATGAGTAGGTGTATCCTACTCATTACTCCACGATTCCTTATGCATAGTTTTATAGTTTTGATGTCTTCTCTATTATTCTACAATGTAGAAAATAGTAAAAATAAAGAAGTAGGTGTGTCCAAACTTTTGACTGGTACTGTATGTGTTGTATACAATACAACAAATATATATGTGTCTTCTTTGCCTTCTGTGATAATCTGTCATTGGTCATCAGAAACAGATTCCATGTTCCCTCTAAGCTGCACACACTCACCTCCTCCAGGACTGCCACGCAGAATAAATGCCAGAGAACACACAGAGAACAAGAGACACAGAGAACAAGAGATTGAACTTCATTGAGTTCGCCCCATTAGCTTGCACTATACTGTATAGATCAAAGTTTTTTCTGTGATTGAATCAACATTATATCAGCCCCTTTTCAATGTAACAAACCAAAAACAAATCTAACTTTGGAAGATTGAGTCTGTGATTTTGTCATAGCAGAGCCAGAGCTCAATGGAGTAGAATTTACGGGGTAGCCCATGAGCAGTCTTTCAATCACTTGCAAATGAATGCGCTTTGCGTTTTCAGATCAGTTCAGATCCGAGCACAAAGCCATGCATGTGCACATTGTTGATATTCTTTTCTAGTTAGCGAGTTATTAGCACAGTTTTAAATAAGTGTAGCTCAGCAATGGGGAGTTACTTCTTCCTACGAGAGCACAAAACGTTTAGGCCACATTTCAAGCTGTTTTTTAAAAGCCAGTCAGGTAAAAAGCTATGTCTTAATTAAATGGGCAGTGTTGTATTTTGAGACAGGCTTGAAAATGCAGAGGGGTAGCCTACATTGTCTAATTCTCTGTATGGTAATAATAATACATTTTATTTTGCAAAGTGGTTTCTTGCATCATACAACCCAATGCAATTTACAGTCACCTATTTGGCCCATGGTGTTACAGACCAAGTAAAAAAATCATTAATTAATGTCAAACCCTTCGTGATGTAAAAACGTTTTAAAAAGTCTCATGCAATGTAGGCCTTCATTGAACACCACATATAGGCTACTGTAGGCTATATCATAGAAATCAAAGCTACGTCCATGTGAAAATGTTATGGGATTTGCTCCATTGGTTTTGTTGGCTACTGTCTAAAACTGTAAGGGTACCGCCTGTGTTCACTGTAAATGTGTCCTGGAAGTTGCACAAAATTCAAGTTTCTGCTCACAAGACTGAAAATCTGCTCAGTGCCCCCAAAAATTTGAGGGAATATTGCATGCAACTACTACATATTATTTTGGAGGGTTACCGTTGCATTGTGTAGCCTAATGCTGAACATTATAGAGATGTTTGCCCAGACTGAATGCATGAATAATCTCTGACATTTGATTCCTCACAAAGACAGGGGTTGCATCTCAAATGGCACCCTGGCCTGTTCCCTATATGGTAAACTACTTTTGACCAGAGCCCTATATGTCTGTCTGTCTGTCTGCCTGTAAAACCTTTTCACCAATTTACCCATTGCAGCTTTCTCACCATATTTTACCATTGACTGCAATGTATTGACATAAGCATCGATTGGTATAAGCTCCTCTTTTCCCATTAACTGGAATGTATTGACATAAGCGTCAACACTGACACATACTGTATTTTTTTCCCCGTTGACTGCAATGTTGCCCCAGCATGGGTCAGTGATATATTCCACATGTTGTGAGCAATTGTCCTTAACTGTTGGGTTACATGCTGACCAAACCAGACGTGCGTGTGTGTTCGTGTGCGCCATTGCGCACATTGATTATGTTCACCCACACCAGAAGCAATCAGGACACGCAGGTTGAAATATCAAAACAAACTCGGAACCAATTATATTAATTTGGGGACAGGTCAAAAAGCATTAAACATTTATGGCAATTTAGCTAATTTGTCCTGGGATGTAAACATTGAAATGCACAAGGTCCACTACTCAGACAATTAATCCACAGATAAAATGGTAAATCTTCCTTCAGGCTTCTTTTTCTTATTTGTACTTTATATGGCGGTTGGCAACCAACTTTACGGTGCATTACTACAACTGACTGGAGTGAGGACCTCAGGTAATCCTTCTTTGGGGTGGCAGGGTAGCCTAGTGGTTAGAGCGTTGAACTAGAAACCAAAAGATTGCAAGTTCAAATCCCCAAGCTGTCATTCTGCCCAGTTAACCCACTGTTCCTAGGCAGTCATTAAAAATAAGATTTTGTTCTTAACTGACTTGCCTAGTAAAATAAAGGTAAAAAAAAAAACAATAAGGAGATGGGAGAGGCTGGACATGCAGCTTGTTGAGCGTCACAAATAGAACCAATTTCTATTTTAGCGTCTGACCACGCAGACGCTTGCTGACGCGTGTGAGCAGTGTGGGTGCAAAGATTGAATAACATGTATGTGTACATTTATTTTGCGGCCAGCATGTTTTCTTATCATTCCAGTTAATGGGATAATTTTGTGGTCAGCATGTTTTCTTATCATATTGCTACTAGGGGCGGTTTCCAAAGGGTTAAAAAAGTTGAATCTTCCTAAATTGTACATATTTTTGACCAGGGGACTGTATTGACCTAGCGTATGTCATTTGAAGTCAATCAACTCAAAATAATTTTTGACCTCCTTTGGATACAATGGTCTCGCAGTTTTAGAAACTAAGAGCCTTGTTAGAATGAATTCTGAAGAGGATATTGGTTGCATTTTTTATAAATGACTTGAAACAGTCTGTATCTGTCTGCCTGTGTGCCTGCCTGTCTGTCTGTCTGTCTGCCAGCCTGCGTCTGTCCGTCTGTCTGTCTGTGAGTGGATATGTCTTTCTGCCAGACTGAATGCATGGCTAATCTCTGGCATTTGATTCCTCCCAAAGACAGTGCGTCTCAAATGGCACCCCATGCATCATATAGGGAACAAGGAGCCATTTGGGCACAACAAGGTTCTTAGAGGGCTAAGGTGAGGTGTCTATTAAACACATCAATCTGGTCCCTGTGCTCTGAGCATTTGAGCGGATTAAAGATTGATGTTCAATGAGAGCTGCACTCAGTGAACAAAATCCTTCATATTGTTTTTTCCCCTTCAACCATCAGTCTTATTGGATGAGGTCCGCATTAAAAAGCTCTCTCTGTCCACAACGCTTTGTGGTTTCAAAATGCCTCCGGCCACAATACTAGAGCATGTGAGGTCCAGCCAAGCTCACATGGAAAATCAAATAATGTTTTTGATAAATAGATAAATCAAATACATAAATAGAGTAATCAAATGTATCTGCATCATTTTTTTTTATCTCTATGGTCTAGTCAGCCAGCTCACAATTCAGAAAGTGGTCTCAGCTTGACCTCAGGCCATGGAGATCAAATAATTTCCGATTATATTTTGTTCTGTACTATTTATATTGTCCCTATTGTCTATTAAAGCAAGAGTTCACCCTAAAGTCTGTTGATTCAACTTGACCTTAGACCACCTTTTAGGTATTATGAAAACATCTGATGTTGTGGTAAACTGTCCCTTTAACTCCTCCTAGGGTCTCACACATTAGCAGGGCCATCAATATACATGTTCTGTAGTCTGAATTCCAAATGGCACCTTAATTATTCGCTATGTTGTACACTACTTTTGATCAGGTCAAAAGTACTGCACTATACAGGGAATAGGGTGCCATGGGACGCAGACTACTGGTTCATAGATCTCATAGGACCTTCATCAGAGTATCAAAGTAGGGAGGGAAGACTTGGGGCTTGACTGTGGCAGAAGCACTAGCTCAGTCTACTTCTCACAAAAATGCATATGTGATCTGTCAAGGTATTTTTAGGCTGAGGAAAGTAAACAGACTAGCTGTAGGCTAAATTACCATAAACACATTGATTTTATTTTATTAACTTATTCCAAATATCATTAGCAGATATAGTTATTCTAACACTTTATTGAATAAGCTAATTAGGTTTGGAAGATACACGTTTACAGAAAAATTTCTGTTTTACCTAGTTTTTTTATGTAGTTGGTCAGTGATCAATACTATCTGACCCTTGCCTCCCAATCTGAATTTGCCTGTAAAACTGTAGCCTAACCACAAACTAATGCCATGGAAATGCATCAAAACGTAATGTATCTAAACTGTTTGTTGAGAAAATGCTTTGTAAATGCAGCAACGGTTCTCTGCTGGCATGTGGTCGAGCATGCCGATTCATTTCGTTCATATTTTGTGCCAAACATTTTGCACGCCACACGAAAAGGCTCTGCATGGTCAATCTGACATCTGCGGTGTCCATACCGCATTTACTGCAATGCGGCCTCTGCAGAAGTCAGAGCATTCATACTTATTGCTCTTCGCGGAACAGAGCTGTTGTGAAGGAAGTTGTCAAGGAAGTGAGTTTGTGTTTTTAAAGGACCTCCCACTCCCACCTACCGTCAATCCAATCATGTCAATTCGGAGCTATAAGGTCCCCTCCATGCTGTTACAATATTTGGGAGGAGCACGCGATGCGGTACATAGCTCGATTTGGCCTCTGCATGCCTCCGGAGGCTCCGCAATTGCGTCACACCTGACGCAATTGACCACATTTTCAGATCAAGCATATATTGGCTTTAATACTAATACTCTTTCCATTCATGCAATAGTTGATAAAAAATGACAACTACAAAGTAGTTTAAATTCTCGTTAATCTAACTGCACTGTCCAATTTACAGTAGCTATTACAGTGAAAGCATACCATGCTATTGTTTGAGGAGAGTGCACAGTTTTTAACTTGAAAAGTTATTAATAAACAAATTAGGCAGATTTAGGTGGTCTTGATACAACATTTTAAACAGAAATGCAATAGTTCATTGGATCAGTCTAAAACTTTGCCCATACACTGCTGCCATCTAGTGGCCAAAATCTAAATTGCACCTGGGCTGTTTTTACAGCATAATACAGTACATTTCATGGTATCATACTGTGTGTCATTACACAATACTTGCTTTGATACCATGCAGTAGGTGTACTGTAATATGAAATACAGAATGAATTTTACTTGCCACCAAGCTGCCTGGAAGCTACTGTACTGTCAAATTCATGGTAGCCCCTTTACAGTGTAGCCTTCTATCCTTGTCTGCCTCACTGCTAGCCTACATTCGCCTACCTTAGTTACACCCAACAACTGCACCCTGATTTTAAACCCTGGATTATAACTCCAAAGCCAAATGAAAGGGATATTAGGCGTACTCTGAAAAAATATAATACAAATAATAAAATTATACACTACATCTCTATTCCCTAATGCCTGAACCCTCAATATTTAAAATGAATTCATCATCACAGTTATCAGGCTATTTACTTTTAATAGGGAGACGAACTGAAAATGAAAAATAAAACCATAACTAGACAAATAAAAAAATAGGTGTAGTTTTAAATCCACATCATTCCGTAAATGATCGACCATATCCGACAAAGCCCGAGAATGCCTGCGAACAATTTGTGTGAGAGCAGAGAAGGAATTATTGTGCATTCTTGAGCGCTACAGAGGAGAGAGAGAAAGAGCGCATTTCACTGTGCGATTAACAGCGGTTGAGCTACTGAGAGGAGAGGACACATTCGGACACATTGCTTCTCTACTTGGAAAATATATGGTCTAATTCAGCAGAACTGTCCATCCAGGTCCTATACATCTCAAGGATTATACTTTAAATTTCTCCTTGTGTAGCCTATTACGGGGAGGACGCACGCCGGGAGGAGAGTAGAGGTGGACATCCGGACTGAGAAGGAAAGGAATTGTATTCTTTCTGAAGTGGATCGAGAGAACCAAGTGGCTGCTATTTTCGAAGACAGAAATGCCAATGACCAGGGGACCTAGAGAGAGTGAGTCTTTGCATTTCATATACTATTGACAATTAATGGTTGTGGTGTTTGTTTGACTGACATTTGAATCACATGTATTGTTCAGGAGTGGCCGCATCTTAGCCCACTGATAATGATGACCACTGATTTGGAATACGGCTTGGCTATTGGTAAGAATAATTTCGTCATGTTGAAAAGTTGTGTGCTGAGTATGAGCGGGATATTGTTTTTCTGGCTACTGCATGACAGAATACATCCAAATGTCAATCGATTCAGAGCTTGTTCGAGATCAATACGGCTGTGTACACGCCTCACGGGCAAATAGCAGGCAGGAGCACCTGACAAGCCGCTCTCTGCTCTGCTCTGTTCACCCGTGGAACCTGTTACATAGAGACAAACAGTTGGGTGAATTACATGATGGAGAAGGGTCAATTAACCAACCACTGCCACTGGAAACATTGTATCCTTTGTCACAACACATTGGCATGTAAATGATTTGAACTATTCCGTTTTATAACAGCCTGGTTGTTTGCGCAATACTTGTCATGTATCGAATTTGCTATTGGATAGGCTACCAATAAGATACTAATTAACATAATTGTAAAATCTTTAAGACACTGGTGTAGGATCTTATTTTGATCACCCTGATGCAGGAAATAAAACATGTGTAGTGTATTTTAGTTTTAAAAAGGCTTCTGAAGTATGTAATTTCCACTGAGATTTCCGTTACAAAAATGTATCGACCCCTACAAAAATGTCCATTATAATCCACATAATAATTCACATTTGCTGTTGCTGCAGGATTATTCTCCTGCTGTAGAAAACTATCTCAAATTAAGATCCTACACCTTTCTAATACATAGGCTACTCGAAGGCCATTATTCAAGCCCACATATCTGCCGTCCACAATAAGCAAACTAGGCTGCGTTTAGACAGGCAGCCAAATAATATTTTTTCTCCACTATTTGGTATTTTGACAAAATGCATTAGATCTTTTCACCCCTAATC
The DNA here is from genome assembly GCA_003317085.1 of Hucho hucho. NCBI lineage: Eukaryota > Metazoa > Chordata > Actinopteri > Salmoniformes > Salmonidae > Hucho > Hucho hucho. The sequence goes on from QNTS01000468.1 coordinate 763,402, forward strand.
TTTTTCAGAGCTGATCTGTGAACAAAATATCCGAATTGGGCTTGCCTGTCTAAACGCAACCTTAGTGGTCTGTGCAAACTGGTGTTTGTGATGGAACTCACCATTACGTGCTGATCTATTTCCTATTGTTTGCAAATAGGGAAACAATAGATGGTAGGCTATCTTGGCTTTATTTGTCACATAATATGGAACATGTGAATATGAAGATGCATGGGTCTATGGGGCTAAATAATTTATTTTCAGTTATTTCTCATCAATCCACATTATGCATTATTTCCAGAGCCCATGAGTTATGTCATCAAGGTTGGAATCTATTTGCCTGGCTAGGCATTTCTTTCCCACTGTCATTTGTGTAGAATAAAACCCGCTGGGCACACTACGTCATTTCAATGTGGATAATTGGCTAGTATTTGTCAAAAAGACAGCAAACATTTTGTTGAATTTCCAATGTGTTATCACTATGTTTTCAACCATCTAAAAGCACAACCAAATTCCAATGGAAAAACAATGTCTGATATTTGGTTTAGTTGTCACCCAAATGTCTATCACTGCGCTTTCAACTACAAAGCACAGCATATGTCACTCCCGTCGACAGAAGTGGACCAAGGCGCAGCGAGGTATCCAGTATACATATTTTATTATATACGTAACTGGTAAAATAAAGAACAAGCGAAGATCGTAACACCGGTGTGCCTACAAAGTGCACACACCACTGAACATACCAAAACAATAAACAACGAACCGACCGTAACAAAGGTGTAGCACACACAGGTACTCACACACAAACAATGACCCACACCGCAAGTGGGGAAAAGAACAAACATATATATGGTCCCCAATTAGAGGTAACGACACTCAGCTGCCTCTAATTGGGAACCATCAACAAACCAAACCTAGAAAATAAAACATAGAACAAAAAACACCCCTGCTCACGTCCTGACCAAAACCACCGTAGAGCAGCCAAAAGGGCTATCTATGGCCAGGACGTGACAGTACCCCCCCCAAAGGCGCGGACTCCGACCGCGTCCAAAAGTCACTGGGAGGGGTCTCTCGGGTGGGTCCTCGCCTTTGGCGGCGGCTCCGGTGCGGGTACGTGGAGCAAGAACAGTACGTACCAGGCTAGGACGCCATCTTAGAGGCCTGGTGCGTGGAGCAGGGACAGGAAGTGCCGGTCTCTCGATGCGCACAGGGGACCTTATGCTTGGAGCGGGAACAGGCCGTGCCGAGCTCTGCAGCCGCACAGGGAGCCTGGTGCGTGGAGCAGGGACAGGCCTCGCCGGGCTCTGAAGGCGCACAGGGGACCTGGTGCGGGGAGCAGGAACGGGCCGTGCTGGACTCACGATGCGCACTGGGACTCTGGTGCGGGGAGCGGGAACGGGCCGTGCTGGACTCACGATGCGCACTGGGACTCTGGTGCGGGGAGCGGGAAC
>QNTS01000468.1:765497-896464 GCA_003317085.1 Hucho hucho
AGGGACAGGACGTGCTGGGCCCACGACGCACACAGGGATCCTGGAGCGTGAAACAGGGACAGGACGTGCTGGACCCACGACGTGCACAGGGATCCTGGTGCGTGGAACAGGGGACCTGATGCGTGGAGCAGGGACAGGCCGCGCTGGGCTCTCGATGTGCACAGGGGACCTGATGCGTGGAGCAGGGACAGGCCGCGCCGGGCTCCGAGGGGGCACAGGGAACCTGATGCGTGGAGCAGGGACAGGCCGTGCCGGGCTCTGAATGCGCACAGGGGAACTGATCGGTACATCCAAACATCACACCTGCGGGACAGGTACAGGATGGCAACAACAACTGCCCGAGTTACACCAGGAACGCACAATCCCTCCATCAGTTCTCAGACTGTCCACAATAGGCTGAGAGAGGCTGGGCTGAGGGCTTGTAGGCCTGTTGTAAAGCAGGTCCTCACCAGACATCACTGGCAACAACGTTGCCTATGGGCACAAACCCACCGTCGCTGGACCAGAAAGACTGGCAAAAAAAGCTCTTGACTGACGAGTCGTGGTTTTGTCTCACCAGGGGTGATGGTTGGATTTGCGTTTATCGTCGAAGGAATGAGCGTTACACCGAGGCCTGTACTCTGGAGCGGGATCGATTTGGAGGTGGAGGGTCCGTCATGGTCTGGGGCGGTGTGTCACAGCATCATCGGACTGAGCTTGTTGTCATTGCAGGCAATCTCAACGCTGTGTCACACACTTAGTCACATGTCTGTGTAACTTGTTCAGTTTATGTTTCAGTTGTTGAATCTTGTTATGTTCATACAAATATTTACACATGTTAAGTTTGCTGAAAATAAACGCAGTTGACAGTGAGAGAACGTTTCTGTTTTTGCTGAGTTTATGACTACATAAGAAGAAATGTATAGTTACAGTAACCTCAAAACATTTAAAGGAGATGTATCTACTGCTTGGAAAGTTCCTTCTGAGCCACCAGCTTAATCACATTCTTTAAAAAAAAAAATGTTGCTTGAGTTTCAGACCATATCATCATGAATCCAACATATTATTTGTTAAATTGTTGACAAGATAATAGTCTATTTTATTTCAAAAGTGATATTGAATTGTGTATGGTTGTCAACGCAACCAAATATCAACATTTGAAGGTGATCTTCTGCTTGGATAGTTCCATCTGTGCCACTAGTTAGTCTGGCTTTATTTAAAGTTTGTCCACAAATTAATAATTGATATGTTTGATTCACGTCTCCATCTAAACCCAAAATCTAAGTTAAAGAATAGCAATAAATCAAATCAAACTTTTAATGCACTTCATATGAAGTTTGATTTGATTTAGTCCTATTCGTTAACTTTGATATTTGGTTGAGATAAAGACGTGAATCCAACATATTAATTATTCATTTGTAGCTATTATTCCTGAAAGCTAAGACTCTCTGGAATATGGCTGTACCTTCTGTTCCCCTCTATGATGATCTCAGGCCACTTTAGAAAGGAGTGTCCAAAAAAACACAATTTGGCCCCCATAAGAACACCTTCCAACAATCCCGCTCAAAGCCCTTCTAAGGGTAGCCTTTCCACCCCCTATTTAATCTAGTGACTGACTGGGTTCAAACCAGGTCTCCTGTCACATTAGCCCACTTAGCTAAAGCCCATACGGATGAATTCAGGAAGCTAATACAAGTCTTTTAGTCTCCAGCAAGGTTACTCATTAAAAAAGTATGGTTCATCAAACCACCTCAGTTACATTTCACCTCCTTTGACCTCATACTCAGAGATCACGGCACCAATATAACTGACTGGGTTTGAAATCAGGCCTAGTGTACAACAACAACACTTTCTGTGGCAAACAGAAGCAAAACGACTTTATGCTCCCCATTTAAGAGTGCAACAGAGGTGGTTTGGTGACTACATTTTAGTCATTTATATAGGCATTCTTATTCAGAGCGTCTTACAGTAGTGAGTGCATACATTTCATACTTTTCTTTCTCCGTACTGATCAATGCATGTCATGAGCAACTTTGCCTGAGAACTGAAGATGTGTTAGTTTGACTGATGGGGTTCTAACCCAGGTCTCCTGTATGCCAGACAATGCAACTTTTCAGGTCTCAGACAAGTTACTCATCACACGAGCGTGGTCCCTGAACCACCTGTGTTACATATTATCTCCCTTTGACTTCCTCACCACTATTTTGAACCCCACATTTTAGCAACAAAATATATATACATATAAATATATATTTTTTTAGGCTTGCCTGTTTTGCATGTTATTTTGGCATTAATACGTGTCACATATCAGTTTGCAAAAAATAAAAATATTTGAGTTAATAAAGCCACATACTAACATGGTCTCTTTTTTGTTTTCTTGAGTAAGACAGCTCCAAAATGCAGGTGTTTCAGCCTAGCTCAGTGCTTTCAGTGGTGGTGGGGCAAGCCAGCAGAAAATACGGAGCGTTGTGCCATGATTGGCTCAGTGTTCTGTCACTCATGGGGACTTTATGTCACTGCCAAGTGTAAGAGGAGACATTGAACATTATAGGCCTTTGTCTGCTGCCATAGAAGTTCCCATCAAAGAAGGCTCAAGGTCATAAAATTACGTAAAATCACATTATACACTACCAGTTAGAAGTTTTAGAACACCTACTCATTCAAGGGTCTTTCTTTATTTTTACTATTTTCTATATTGTAGAATAATAGTGAAGACATCAAAACGATGAAATACCACAGAAGGAATCATGTAGTTACCAAAACAGTGTTAAACAAATTAAAATATATTTTATATTTTGAGATTCTTCAATCAGCCACACTTTGCATTGATGACAGCTTTGCACACTCTTGGCATTCTCTCAACCAGTTTCACCTGGAATGCTTTTCCAACACTCTTGAAGGGGTTCCCACATGTGCTGAGCACTTGTTGGCTGCTTTTCCTTCACTCTGTGGTCCGACTCATCCCAAAATATCTCAATTTGGTTGAGGTCGGGGGATTGTGGAGGCCAGGTCATCTGATGCAGCACTCCATCACTCTCCTTCTTGGTAAATAGCCCTTACACAGCCTGGAGGTGTTGGGTCACTGTCCTGTTGAAAAACAAATGATAGTCCCACTAAGCCCAAACCAGATGGAACGGCGTATCGCTGCAGAATGCTGTGGTAGCCATGCTGGTAAACTCTGCATTGAAATCCAAATAAATCACAGACAGTGTCACCAGCAAAGCACCCCCACACCATAACATCTCCTCCTCCATGCTTTATGGTGGGAAATTCACATGCGGAGATCATCCGTTCACCCACACCGCGTATCACAAAGACACGATGGTTGGAACCAAAAATCTCCAATTTGGACTCCAAACCAAAGGACATATTTCCACCGGTTTAATGTCCATTGCTCGTGTCTCTTGCCCAAGCAAGTCTCTTCTTCTTATTGGTGTCCTTTAGTAGTGGTTTCTTTGCAGCAATTCGACCATGAAGACCTGATTCACACAGTCTCCTCTGAACAGTTGATGTTGAGATGTGTCTGTTACTTAAACTCTGTGAAGCATTTATTTGGGCTGGTAACTCTAATGAACTTGTCCTCTGCAGCAGAGGTAACTCTGGGTCTTCCATTCCTGTGGCAGTCCTCATGAGAGCCAGTTTCATCATAGAGCTTGATGGTTTTTGAGACTGCAGTTGAAGAAACTTTCAACATTCTTGAACATTTCTGTATTGACTGACCTTCATGTCTTAAAGTAATGATGGACTTTCATTTGTCTTTGCTTATTTGAGCTGTTCTTGCCACAATAGTGACTTGGTCTTTTACCAAATAGGGCTATCTTCTGTATAACGCGCCTACCTTGTCACAACACAACTGATTGGCTCAAATGCATTACGAAGGAAAGAAATTCCACAAATGAACTTTTAAGAAGGCAGACCTGTTAATTGAAATTCATTCCAGGTGACTACCCCATGAAGCTGGTTGAGAGAATGCCAAGAGTGTGCAAAGCTGTCATCAAGACAAAGGGTGGCTATTTGAAGAATCTCAAATATATCATATATTGTGATTTGTTTAACACTTTTTTGGTTACTACATGATTCAATATGTGTTTTTTCATAGTTTTGATGTCTTCACTATTATTCTACAATGTAGAAAATAGTAAAAATAAAGAAAAACCCTTGAATGAGTAGGTGTTCTAAAACTGTTGACCGGTACTGTATGTACAGTAGCTTTGATTGGACTGATCATGTAGACATTTTACTTTCACAATCTTAGCTAGCAATCATCATCATGAATCAAGTTGACCATCTACTGGCCGTGATCTCAAGATAATTGGTGCCGTGATCTCAAGATTGACATGCTAAAATCGCCACTGCTCTTTGAAGAGACCCATCCGTCACAGGACCAATGCCTAGGCTTTAGCTCAAAAGGCTAACACAGTCTTTAACCAGTCAGTCACATGTTAACATTATAATAGCTACCCTTGCCAGAAACCTTAAACTAACACACTAAGAGTATTGTATTTGGTACAAATCATTCCCTAAATTCTAGACCTCAGCTAAATCTAATAATGATTGATAGTGATCTGATAAATATTGATTCTGCATCTGCATTGCTTGCTGTTTGTGGATTTAGGCTGGGTTTCTGTATAGCTCTTTGTGATATCGGCTGATGTAAAAAGGACTTTATAAGTACATTTGAATACATTTTATTGATAATGAATGATGTGCCTGTTGACTAAGTTGAGGAGACTAAATTACTTGGTGTTACCTTGGATTGTAAACTGTCATGGTCAAAACATATTGATTCAATGGTTCTGAAGATGGGGAGAGGTCTGTCCATGATAAAGAGATGCTCTTCTTTTTTGACACCACACTCCACAAAGCAAGTTCTTTCAGCTCTAGTTTTATCTTATCTTGATTATTGCCCAGTCATTTGGTCAGGCGCTGCAAAGACGGACCTAGAAAAACTTCAGCTAGCCCAGAACAGAGAGGCACATTTTGTTCTTCACTTTAATCAGAGGGCTAATATCAATACTATGCATGCCAGTCTCAGAGACTGACTGCATCACTTCCTCTTTTTATTGGAGATATTCATGTGTTGAAAATTCCAAATTGTTTGCATAATCAATTTACACACAGCACTGACACACACACTCACCCCACCAGGAATAGGATCATAATAGATTATAGCCAAAACTTTTCGAACGCTAGAGCCAAATTCATACAAAGATTGGCTTCAGAAACCGCCAGAAGCTTCTGTTTACCACAGTGAGCATTTAATTCTATCTGTTCTTCTCTATTTTTGCTGGCTGGCAAAGTACCAGGATGTTGTGTCTGGTTTTGAATCTGAATTTAGAGAACTGAATTTGAAAACTGAATCTGAATGCATCTGAGAAGTTAAATATATGAAACGTTGATGAACTTGAAATTATAGTTTGTAAACTTGATAAACAAATAATGAACACAATATCTTCCATATTGCAACTGAATATGTAAATATTGCATTTGAATCTTCAATTAAATTGAAATTAAATGTTAAAATTGAATGCAATATTCACAAAATTCAGATTCAAGGTCAATTTACGAGTACAATGATTACATTTGTGCATAAAAAAATTCTAAAATATTTACATTCAAATTCAATATACAAAATTTTATTTTTATTTTATTTAGCCTTCATTTAACTAGGCAAGTCAGTTAAGAACATATTCTTATTTACAATGATGGCCTAGGAACAGTGGGTTAACTGCCTTGTTCAGGGCCAGAACGACATACACAAATGATAAATTATGTAATTCAAGTACAATTTCTGTTGGCACTTAAATCGCTCCATATGTAGGACTATGTATGCTCAAGCCTTGATAATTTTCAAAAATATTTTTTTTGTAATTTGAAAATTAACCAGTGCTCACACATAGCAAGTGTCTATGTAATCTGTCTAGGGAGAGGAATTCGATTTGAGGAGGAAGGTGCAACATCGTAAATGGGTTTGACGCATTAATTTTCCTCCCTTCAAATCCAACTCGTCCTCGCTGATGTCTGCGTGACTTACCTGGCTGCTGCTTTATGCAGAACCATTACAATAGGTAGTATGGGTTCGACATACTGTAGCGTGCAGCATACATTTTGCATTAATTTAGTCAAATATTACCACACAATGAGGTTGGAATAATGCCAAAATCTTTAAAATTATGATAATTCCCTTTAGTCTAAGAGCTGTTTGAATAGACTGCCTGACATTTCATCCTGCTTTGGTGGGATGGGGTTTTAGTTAATAGACCAATAAGAAAGAGAGTTCCAAACCTCTAACAATAACAGCTAGTTTTCAGTTTGCTAAGAAGAAATGTTTCTTTCTTTCTGACCATTTTAATTGAAAACAATCACAGTAAGTTACTTAATTGTTAAATGATCAAATAAATGATTTGATATTGAGATACAAACGGCTGCATTGGACCTTTAAAACGTATATTATTGTCGCATTATTATGACACAGATGATCATGATACACTATACTGTATATACAAAAGTATGTGAACACCCCTTCAAGTTAGTGGATTCGGGTATATTCCAGCCACACCCGTTGCTGACGTGTATAAAATTGAGCACACAGCCATGCATTCTCCATAGACAAACATTGGCAGTAGAATGGCCTTACTGAAGATCTCAGTCCCTTTCAATGTGGCACCGTCATAGGATGCCTCCTTTCCAACAAGTCAGTTTGCCACATTTCTGCCCTGCTAGAGCAACCCCGGTCAACTGTAAGTGCTGTTATTGTGAAGTGGAAACGTCTAGGAGCAACAACGGTTCAGCCGCGAAGTGGTAGGCCAAAAAAGCTCACAGAATGGAACCGCCGAGTGCTGAAGCACACAGTGCGTAAACAATTGTTGTCCTCGGTTGCAACACTCACTACCGAGTTCCAAACTGACTCTGGAAGCAACGTCAGCACAATAACTGTTCATCGGGAGCTTCATGAAATGGGTTTCAATGGCCGAGCAGCCGCCACGTTCTCTGGAGTGATGAATCACGCTTCACCATCTGGCAGTCTGGGTTTGGCGGATGCCAGGAGAATGCTATCTGCCCCAATGCTGGTTCAGGCTAGGCCCCTTAGATCCAGTGAGGGGAAAACTTAAATCTACAGCATACTAGACTATTCTGTGCTTCCAACTTTGTGGCAACAGTTTGTTTGAGGAAGGTCCTTTCCTGTTTCAGCATGACAATGCCCCCGTGCACAAAGCGTGGTCCATACAGAAATGGTTTGTCGAGATCATTGTGGAAGAACTTGACTGGCCTGCACAGAGCCCCGACCTCAACCCCATAAAACACCTTTGGGATGAATTGGAACGCTGACTGTGAGCCAGGCCTAATTGCCCAACATCAGTGCCCGACCTCACTAATGCTCTTGTGGCTGAATGGAAGCAAGTCTCCTCAGCAATGTTCCAACATCTAGTGGAAAGCCTTCCCAGAAGAGTGAAGGCTCTTATAGCAGCAATAGGGGAACCAACTCCATTTTAATGCCCATGATTTTGGAATTAGATGTTTGACGAGCTGGTGTCCACATACTTTTGGTCATGTAGTGAATGTGGCAACAATAATGCTAATTTTTACAGAGTAACTATTAGAATTTCTAGTAAATCCTGCGTTTTGGCATTTACTATATAATTTACTGAGTATTTAAGATCTAATTTCAGTAGCTGTGTCTCTTCACCCAGTGCTCTTCAGTAATCGCAGTGCTCTGTCATTTCAAAGTACACCTGCATTCAAAAGAAACTAGAATTGAAATCTAAATACTGTACAGTATGTATATTGTTTTAAAAATGATCTCTGTGGCATATTCGGGAGCACTTCAGTAAATTGTTAGCTCTTAGTAAATGACCCTTCATTTTCAATCGCTCATGATCATTAGTCACCAACTATACTTTAAGCATACCTTTTGACTGCTAGTTTAGTATACATCCCATGGCAAAACTAGTTGTTTGTTTGCCTGATGCCTCAATGGTTCACAGTCTGTATGAGTTTTCTAGTCATGTTGATATTCACTGTGTGTGAATGTTTTGCTTTGAAGCTCAACAGAAAGCAACTGATCTGCTTTGACATTTAAAAGCGATAGTCAGCGTATGTTTCATATATGCAGTACATACACACCACGCTTTACAAATCTAATGATATTTCAGTCGAGGGCATATTGCATCTTTAAAACATGTTTTACTGTCATTCTTACACCTGATAGGTGCAGTGAAATGTGTTGTTTTACACTATCAGCCATAGTAGTACAGCACCTCTGGAGCAAATTAGGGTTAAGTGCCTTGCTCAAGGGCACATCAGATATTTCACCTTGTCGACTCGGGTATTTCGAATTAGCGACCTTTCGGTTACCGCTAGGCTACTTGTGTAACGATGTGCGCTGAGAGTTGGGAAGCAAGTTCAGGGAGTGAGTGTTTTAATAAAATAAAATGGAACATAATACAAAACAAGAAACACTAACAGCACACAGACGTGAAACTGAAACAGAAACAATGACGCCTGGGGTAGGAACTAAAGGCAGTGACATATATAGGGAAGGTAATCAAGGAAGCGATGGAGTCCAGGTGAGTCTGATGACGCGCAGGTGCGCGTAATAATGGTGACAGGTGTGCGCCATAACGAGCAGCCTGGTGACCTAGAGGCCAGAGAGGGAGCACACGTGACAGTACCCCTCCCGGAATGACAATCCCGGGGATCAGGAGCGGACCGGTCACCTCTGCGGAAAACCTGTCAGTCCGGCTGAGACGTGGGAGCATGGCGACCTAGAGCGCCGGAGAGAGCGTACGTAACAGTACCCCCTCCCCGGCGCGTTCGGCTCCAGCCGCAGGACGCCAACCACAGGGACTATCCCGGGGATCAGGAGTGGACCGGTCACCCCTGCTGATGCGCTGGAACCTGTCGTCAGCTGGGGCGCGGGAACATGGCGACCTAGAGCGCTGGAGAGAGAGCGCTGGAGTTCGGCTCCAGCCGCAGGACGCCAACCACAGGAACGATCCCGGGGATCAGGAGCAGATAAGTCGCCTCCGCTGAGGAGCAGAAACCTGACAAACCGGCTGAAGCGTGAGAGCCTGATGAGCCCACTGAGACCTCCCTGGTTGCCTCGGTCGAGGCACGGGAACCTGTTCATCCCGCTGAGGCATGGGAACCTGTTCACCCCGCTGAGGCATGGGAGCCTATCGAGCCAGTTGAGGCATGGAAACCCGTCGAGCCAACTGAGGCAGGGGAACCCGTCCTACCCGCCGAGGCTTGGGAATTCGACAAACCGGCTGAGGCCTCCCAGGTATCTCAGATTCTAACACCCGGACCCAACATCAGCTCAACACAATTTTTTTTATTACAAAATAATTTTAAAAACACACCCTGATGCTTCCCTTTGTTGAGTCATCATTCTGTAACGAGTGCGCTGAGAGTCGGGAAGCAAGTTCAGGGAGTGAGCGTTTTAATAAAATAAACGGAACATTATACAAAACAAGAAACACTTACAGCACACAGACATGAAACAGAAACAATGACGCCTGGGGAAGGTAGCAAAGGGAGTGACATATATAGGGAAGGTAATCAAGGAAGTCCAGGTGAGTCTGATGACGCGAAAGTGTGCGTAACAATGGTGACACGTGTGCGCCATAACGAGCAGCCTGGTGACCTAGAGGCCGGAGAGGGAGCACACGTGACAACTTGCCGCCCGAAATAACTCACTCCATGGTGCAACTCTACAAGTCAGTATTAAAATAGATGTTGATACTATATCTGGCTCATATTGAAATCACTCTTTGCTTAGCAGCAGTGGACCTGGTCCCCACTTGGTTGCTGTCCATGCTTACCATGGCTGAACTGGAAAGAGACATTTACACTGGAGGCATTCCAAATGGCACCCTATTCCCTACAAAGTGCACTACTTTTGACCTGAGCCCTATGGGCCCTAGTCAAAAGTAGTGCACTATAAAGAGAATAGAGTGCCGTTTGGGAAGCAGACACTGTGTGGCGTGGACTGGGGATGGATGGATGAAATGATCTGAATTAAACCACAATAACAACAGAGCCCAAGCTGTAGGGCTCTCTGTGTCTGTCCCCAAGAAGGGACCGGAACATAAAGTGTGTCACTTGGTTGTCAATGTATTGTCCGTCTGCTGATTGACCTATCTGCAGAACAGTCCAGGTTCTCTCTCTCCTTTCATTTCCCAACAATTGAACAGCAACAGAGTGGCTCTGGGATTTCAATTACACCGGCCCATTGTTCGGCCAGCATACAGGGTCTGGTTGGCAATGTTTTTGTCTCGTCACTGGGCAAGGGGAAGATCCTATCAGTCACAGACCTAACTGAGTACCAAATAGTACCCTACTAACTATATAGCACACTACTTTGCCCTGATCAAAAGTAGTGCACTACATAGGGAATAGGGTGCCATTCAGGACTTATACCTAAAGGCTATGATTTCCCCACTGTGTTATCAAGGCAATTGGCACTGTATCTAGTAATTCTACAACTGTGTCGTTGTGTATGTGGTGGTCTGCCACTGTGTTTTCTTTCTGTGATGGCTGTGATGTCAGAATAGATATTAGTGGATTGATTTGAATAATGGCAACTTCATTAATTAGACTTAACTTATATTAAAAGCGCTCTCTTTGTCAAAGAAGGCCAGGGGGTAATAGGTGGAAATAATTAGAAATATTGTAATCACTGTGCCACAACAACATACAACAGTTTTTTCTATTCAATTCAAAAGAAACTTGTATTTTCTTCATTTGATAAACAAATACAACATTTTGGTGTGTCGGCCTAAACAGGATGTTGGAGTTTTCTAATCGTGTTTTCTTTTTAATTCAACAGATAGGTTTATTTTCTTCATTTGATGAACAAATGCACATTTTTGGTAGCCTGTCCCAGATCTGTTTGTGCTTTTAACTTCAATGCTGTCATTGGCGTGACAATGAGTGACAAGGATTTGTCCCTCAGCTTGGCAGACTGGCACTCAGGCAGTGGTGTAAATTCTACTTAATGGGGATTGCTGGGGCGCTAGCGCCCCACTCCCGACACTACCCGGTGAAATGTGAGGCGCCAAATTCAAAATCCAAAAGTTGAATTATTAAACATCCACCAATATACAAGTGTTCCATACTCATCAAAAGCTCTGTTTCTTGGCAATATCACAGCGTTGTCAGATTTCAAAAAGGCTTTACGGCGAAAGCACAACATTTGATTGTTTGAGGGTAGCACCTAACATATTTTTTCCATTACCATAATTTCATAAGCCTCCACGGTTCACAGAAAACACATTTCACAGCGAAAACAAATCAATTACCTGTTNGGAACACTTTTACGTATATTTACTATAATAAATCAACCGGAATATAAACTGATCTCTAAAGACGGAAAAAAACACAGTGCGCCCTTCCCGAGAGCGCGCGTCCAGTCCTATTGACTTCCAAAGGGAGACTTCCTTATTTCCTCTTCTTCTCTGCTCTAAAGCATCTAAACAGAATCAAAACACTTTCTCGAGACTGTTGACATCCAGAGGAAGCGATCGGTACTGCATTCATATGCCCTTATAAGGGCATTTTCATGAGGGAGGGGTTCCAAATGAGGCACTCTGTGAAAACCACTTTTTCCAGGACAGAAATTCCTCGGGGTTTCGCCTGCCATATCCGTTCTGTTTTTCTCACAGACAAATGGTTAACAGTTTTAGAAAATTCAGAGTGTGTCCTATCCAATGGTACCAAATATGTGCATATCCTATTTTCTGGGCCTGAATGGGAGGCATTTTACTCCAAAACGGTCACCTCGTGTGCTCATCCCTAAGAAGTCATTTTTGGGGGTATCTGTACCCTACTTCACTATTTATATTTTTGACAACTTTTACTTTTACTTCACTACATTCCTAAAGAAAATAATGTACTTTTTACTCCACATATTTTCTCTGACACCTAAAAGTACTCATTTTGAATGCTTAGCAGGACAGGAAAATGGTCCAATTCACATAATTATCAAGAGAACGTCCCTGGTCATCCCTACTGACTTTTTTCTGGCGTACTCACTAAACACACATGCTTCATTTGTAAATGATGTCTGAGTGTTGGAGTGTGTCCCTGGCTATCCGCACATTAATATTACAACAAAACGGTGCCGTCTGGTTTGCTTAATATAAGGAACTTGAAATGATTTATACTTTTACTTTTGATACTTGAGTATATTTTAGCAATTACATTTACCTTTGATACTTAAGTATATTTAAAACCAAATACTTTTTTACTTTTACTCAAGTAGTATTTTACTGGGTTACTTTTACTTTTACTTGAGTCATTTTCTATTAAGGTATCTTTACTTTTACTCAAGTATGACAATTGGATACTTTTTCCACCACTACACAGGTTACAATTTTGGCTGTGTATAGCAGGATTTTGCTGCATCGTTCTCTGGCTCCGTTTCACCTGTTGAGAAGACAATTTCTGCACTTTGAAGTGAAACACTGTCAGTACAAGGAGGAGGAGGAGGAGGAGGAGGAGGAGAAGGGGGACACTTACACTTTGTAGTTATGCATTTTAAATGTTATAACAGCGAAAACCTTTGCTTTGTCGAAATGTTGGGATTTCTTTTGATCATGGAGCCAAAAGGTGTTGCTATACTTTCATTGCTCAACCTGCAGGATTGTCTTAGTGAGAGGGATGTAGAACATAGAGGAGGATGATTGGCATGTTGTTGATTCAAATTGTCCTGCCCTTCTCCCATATTACTTTTTAAAAGTTGCCACAGCGACGTCTCTTAACTAGGCAGCTCTGTCAGTCTATTCTCTTATTCTCCCACCCTCCTGTCTGTCTTTCTGCAAATAGGCAGTAATTACCTAATTGAGAGAGAAAGAAAGAGCGAATGGGTGAGAAAGAAATACACACACACACCACACACACACACACACACACACACACACACACACACACACACACACACACACACACACACACACACTGCATATCATTCATTAATGAAACGTCAGAGGATGACTGGCTTTCTGAAAGCCTGTCAGGCCCCACAAGAAGCATTTCCCAAATGCCTTAGCTTTCAGGGTGGTATACGTATTCTCCTTGTTTGCTTGAAGAAAGAACACATTTTCTTCTTTGCATACTTTAGGTATGCCCACTGTATGAATTGTGCAGTGGGAAAGTGACTGAGAGCATTTTCTTTTTGCTGAATAGCTTACAACATACTGTACATAACAAGTAACACATCAGATTAGCAAATGGTAAACTGATCAAATTATCTCAGCTGTAAAAGCTGATCGAATATCTTGGGTTGGCCTATAGTCTTTCATGTACCATGAAACACATCAACTTTGAATATGACATTTAGAATAAATCTGTCATAAAGTGGGTTGAATTGCAACATAACCCTTCACCATCTGTGAATACAGAACTGTGAGTTTCGTTGTTGTTCTCAACACTGAAGATGGTTAGCATTTCTTTACAGGGTGAGATCAAATTAGTAACTAAGCGTTGTCCTTCCTGGGAGACCACTGTGTGTAATTAACATCTGAGAGGAAACAGATAAAAGCATACTGCTGTTGTAAATGGCAATTTAATGCTTAATTTCACATTGATGTTTATTCAAAAGAGCACTTATCTAGAGTCCTATCCATCTCCCATTAGAATACTCTAGTCTAGGACCATCAACACCTAACACTTTACCTCCACTTTATAAGAAGAAAACACTTTACCTTTACTTTATAAGAAGGACAAAATAAAGGCAGGTGTCTTGTGTTCATAGGTTTTGGATAAAAGCATTCGCTAAATGGCATATATATATATAGTGTGGTTTGGCTTGTGTCAACTTCACTTGGGTTGAATGTTTTTACACTTATTTTTTCATCTGACAGTGGATCTTATTATTTTCCATTTTATAACACTGTCAACTATCAAGTGCTCTCTATCTGTTACATACTGTATGACTCTACTGTAGAAACAATGTGAAAGTGTCATGGGCTTTAGACTGAAAGCTAGCTGCACTTAGGCCTGTACTGTATTATATGTGAGTGTGGGCCTGTTGTGTAAGCCACTTCACAACTACCTTGGACATCATCCCATTTAGCTTGTGTCAAAAATACTAGCCTATTCCTTACATAATGCACTACTTCTAAAAAGTTGTGCACTAAATAGGGAATAGGGTACTATTTTTAGAAGTACTGCACTATATAGGGAATAGGGTGCCATTTGTGTCGCAATCATCATCCAATTTACTCCCGAGCCATTAGATTCCACCGGGATGGTTTAACAGTTTAGCAAAAATAGATGTTTTCTTCTTCTTCGTGAAGATCTTTATATTTTCCTTGCCAGAGATCTGTGCTACCTACTATACCATGTGGTACTTTACACTGCCAATATGGGATGGACTCCAGAAACAGAACGAGCCAAATGAGCTGGCTGTACAGTATGCTACAGTCTAAGAAAACCCTTTGAAGAACCTTTTTTGATTCCAGGTAGAACCCTTTTGGTTCTAGGTAGAACTCTTTTGGGTTCCATGTAGAACCCTTTTCACAGAGGGTTCTGCATAGAACCCAAAATGGTTCTACCTTGAACCGAAAAAGGGTTCTACCTGGAACCTAAAAGGGTTCTGCTATGGGGACAGCCGAAGAACCCTTTTGGAACCCTTTTTTTCTAGAGTGTAGGAGTCACACAGGAGGGGATTGGTAGAAGAGAGTCTCATATTTTTACAGTTGAACATGGCAGCTGTGGCTACTTAATGGATGTAGCAGAGCAACGTATTGCAGCTGCTTCAGTGCATCTAGTGAGAAAACCCACAAAAGGTTTTCTTCAACACAACAGAGACGGAGAAATGTCAATATTTAATTTGTGAAAATGTGCATTCTGCTATCATGCTGGATTATTGATGATAATAATGAATTATGTCAATTGTAAAGCAAATGTGTGTAAATTTGACATTCATTTAAACTATTCACCTCTTACAATATATACATTTTATCATTCCAGTATGTTGCCACTGACAAGAGTCTGTATATTTAATTCTAGAAGACATTACTTAAATTCCATGTGTGTATGTTGTTTTCCGTTTAGAAAGGTCCAGTCCAGAAAGCCATGATCCCAATTAGATTGTCTGACATACAAATGAGAGTCTGACTCCCCCATTTGTTAAGAATCTGAGAGGTCCTCTCTCTCTGTAATCTAGCCACAAGGACAGACTCAGCTTGCTTCCCAAATGACACCTAATTTCCTTCTATCATACGCTACAAACGTTGTGGGCTATATAGGGAATAGGGTGCCATCTCTCAATCCATCTTCTACAGCTAAATGTTATGATGTCGTCGGGTGGGTTTGATATTTGTCATTTATCAGTGTCCTGCTGGATAGATACACCACCTGTGGCCATCAGTTTAAGGGGCAATTGTGGATATATACAGACAGGCGAACCCAACGATGGCGATGGTTTGTCTGTTATACGAGGGGTTTTATGGTAGGTACTCTCCTCTGACAAGACGTAGATAGGGGTTGGAGTGTGACCAATATGTTTAGTTCCAAACGGCACCCTATTCCCTATATAGTTCTCTACTTTGGACTAGATCTCCAGGAGCTTCCCTATGGGCCCTGGTCCAAAGTAGTGCACCATATAGAGGATAGGGGGCCTTTTTTGATGTAGCCTTTGGTTCGGACTGCGTTCTCACCTGCAGCAAACTGCACCACGGTACAAATTGAATCAGACCGAGATCACTCTTTTTGAGAGAACCATGGTGCGTTGTTTAGTGTGCTCCCGAGTGCAGATAGAGTTCACACCAGTCCAAACGAACCGGACTAAGGGGGTAAACGCGCCAGAGTTTGGAAAAAAACTATTTGATTGGAAAGCCCCCCTTAGACCATTCCTCCATACAGATTCCTTCCAGATCCTTGATATCCATCGTGTGCACCTCTTCAATTCAAACCAAAGGTTTTAAATGGGTTTCAAGTCTGGAGACGTAGATGGCCATTGCAAAATGTTGATTTTATTGTCTTGCTGGAAGGTCCCCTCCTGGGCAAGTTTCAGCCTCCTGACAGAGGCAACACGTTTTTTGGCTAAAATATCCTGGTAATGGGTATAGTTCATAATGCTGTTGACCTTAACAAGGGCCCCAGGACCAGTGGAAGCAAAATAGCCCTCTAACATTAAAGATCCACCACCATATTTTACAGTAGGTATGGGGTTATTTTCTGCTTATGAATTCTCATTTCGACGCCAAACACACCACTGGTGTGTGTGGCAAACAAGCTCTATTTTAATGTCATCCAACAAATGTAAACGCCTTGAGATTTCTAAAAAGCAGTCACTACTGTAAGTTGCAATGGATAAGAGCGTCTGCAAAGTTACTCAAATGTAATCTGACCAGTGCTTTGGTCAGATGACATGAAAATAGAGCTCTTTGCTATACAATGGCTATCTCAGTCTCCAAACTTAAAACCCATTGAAAACCTGTGGTTTGAATTGAAGAGGGCAGGCCATAAGAACAGACTAAGGATCTGGTAGGATTGTGTGTGGAGGACTAATCTAAGGTCCCTCCCAATGTGTTCTCCAACACATAAAACATTTTAGAAAAAGGCTCAGTGCCATTATCCTCGCAAGGTGAGGTATGGAAAACCTCTATTTAAAAAAATTCAATAAATATTACTTGTTAAATATAATCTCTTTCTCTGAGTAATTGTATTATTATTCTAAAAGCATACAATATAGCTCAGTGTTTCAATTGTTTATTTTACACAGTCATTTTTGCTTATCTTTATCAAGGGTGTCAGTAATGACCACACTGTACATCAGAGAACCACAGCTGCTTTATCAAATATTCCATCATATCTTCCTGTGGCACTATAGGAAACTCTTTAGAACTGTCCACAATAGGCTGAGAGAGGCTGCACTGAGGGCTTGTAGGCCTGTTGTAAGGCAGACATCACCGGAAACAACGTCCCGCATCTGGTACCCTTCCTGCATGCTCATTCTGATATGGCCAGCATGACAGTGCCACCAGCAATACTGCTCGTTCTGTGCGTGATTTCCAGCAAAACAGGAATGTCAGTGTTCTGCCATGGCCAGCAAAGAGCCCGGATCTCAATCCCATTGAACACATCTGGGACCTGTTGGATCGGAGGGTGATGGCTAGGGCCATTCCCCCCAGAAATGTCCGGGAACTTGCAGGTGCCTTGGTGGAAGAGTGGGGTAACATCTGACAGCAAGAACAGGCAAATCTGCCCCAGTCAACTATAAGTGCTGTTATTGTGAAGTGGAAACGTCTAGGAGAAACAACGTCTCAGCCGCAAAGTGGATGGCCACACAAGCTCACAGAATGTTCCGCCGAGTGTCCTTGGTTGCAACACTCACTACTGAGTTCCAAACTGCCTCTGGAAGCATTATCAGCACAATAACTGTTTGTCAGGAGCTTCATGAACTGGGTTTCCATGGCTTAACAGCCGCACACTAGCCTAAGATCACCATGCAAAATGCCAAGCGTTGACTGTAGGGGTGTAAAACTTGCCTCCATTGGACTCTGGAGCAGTGGAAACGCATTCTCTGGAATCATGCTTCACCATCTGGCAGTCCGACGGATTAATCTGGGTTTGGCGGATGCAAGAAGAACGCTACCTTTCTACATGCATAGTGCCAACTAACATTTTGTGGAGGAGGAATAATGGTCTGGGGCTGTTTTTCATGGTTCGGGCTAGGCCCCTTCCAGTGAAAGTGAAATTAAATCTTAACGCTACAGCATACCATTTTGTGCTTCCAACTTTGTGGCAACAGTTTTTTGGAAGGCCCTTTCCTGTTTCAGCATGACCATGTCCCGCTGCACAAAGCGAGGTCCATTCAGAAATGGTTTATCGAGATCGGTGTGGAAGAACTTGACTGGCTTGAACAGAGCTCTAACCTCACCCCCATCGAACACCTTTGGGATGAATTGAAACAACTACTGCGAGCCAGACGTAATCGCCCAACGTCAGTGCCCGACCTCACTAATGCTCTTGTGGCTGAATGGAAGCAAGTACCCGCAGCAATGTTCCAACATCTAGTGGTAAGCCTTCCCAGATGAGTGGAGGCTATTATAGCAGCAAAGGGGGGACCAGCTGCACATTAATGCCCATAATTTTTTTAAGAGATGTTCGACGAGCCAGTGTCCACATACTTTTTGTCATGTAGTGTATATTATGTAAAAGTCCCTTCCGACATTTCTTGTGTCTAGTGTCGTTTGGGTAAATGATGCTGTTTCATCCTCTCTGATTGGTGCCCAGTATTTGGCCTGATAGTGACAACCACTTTGATTGGACCAGATACATGTAAGTAAGGTGTGGCCTTGCAGTCCACCAACACCTTTGTTTAAAGTCAGATTTAAATTCTGATCAAAGTGAAGCTGGAGAGGAAAACAAACAAGAGGTACATTTATGCAGACATTAAATATTTTCTGAGAAATACCCAGAATAGATTTTTGCACCAAATTAAAGTTTCAAAAAAGAAAAGTTGTCAGTACAAATGTAGCTATACACCTCCATTAGGCTCTAAGAGTATCTTTGTGATTTAATATGAGGATCCTTCTTCAAGATTGCCATAGTTGTAGCAAGATCACAGTGTTGCCATAATGGTTAGACTCCACTCTGTTCTTATGTCACTCTGGCCATCTGGGTCGGTCTGTCTACAACACAGTCTCAAGCCAAGCTACCTGTGAATACCTGGCCCTGCTGCAGTGACCCTGTGGAGAGAAACACCTGACTCACCTGGGATAGAGATAAAGGTCAAATGAGTCTATGTTGTAGGAGGGAACTTGAATTACTAGGCTTCTTCGGTCACCTTTGCTACATTTATTGGCTTAGGTACAGTACATCCTGATTGTATGGTGTTAGCTACATCACCAATTGAGTGGTTGAATGCAATGCACTCAGAGTACCTAATGCACCCTACCTCTAGAACACACGCACGCACGCACACACACACACACACACACGCCTAAATGAGTCAACAGGGTTATTAAATGATCTTACCTCACCAGCAGAGAGCACAGAATCATTTATTATAGATTTATACCAGATAGGAGTTCAGGGAGGGACAGAAATAAAATACCCTCCGTAACGTTTAACCCCCTCCGCAACCACTCTCTGTCATCATCCCCCTTCTTAACCTCTTAACCCTTCTTCACCCTCTCTGCCGCCCCCACCCCCTCACTCCCACCTCTTCACCCCTCCCCAGGGCTCTGTGTGGTTCTGACCTTCTGCCTGAGCAATGTCAGCAGCAGGGGAGTAGAGGTTTGCCCCTGGCCCCAGCTGACAGGACAGAGAGTGATAGGGGTGCGTGTGTGTGCGTATGTGAGTGTGTGTGTGTGTGTGCGTGCGTAGAGAGAGACGCTGGCTAGGAGGTAGAGGGCCTGGAAGGTGGTGATTCATGACGGGCCCTAGCTGCAGCCCACAGGGGCCTGTGGGAAACGGCAGGCATTATCAGTGTTAAATGGGTCTGAAAACATACTTCTCTCTCCTCTGGCCTCCGGGCTCTGGTACAGACTTTCCGGTGGTGTGATTTATGGGCCGCGAAGCAGCGAATAGTTAGCCACGACAGTGTTACCGGCCGTGCCGCACTGAGCTGGCAGGGGATATAAGCATTTCCATGGCCACAGTTCAAGTTTATTTCAGTTATACATTTTTAAAGGCGTGAAACAAAAAGAGCGAGTGGATTTATGACAGTGTGGATGATGTTTGCAAGCTGCCAGAAGGAAGGGAGGCTGTGTTTTAATGTGTTCCGGACAAGGATGAACTGTTGTTTTGTTCTCTTATCTCTTGCTTTTCCGTCATCCCATTAGTATATTATTAAAGATATTTTTCTTTAAGATAGAAAGCTACTGTACATACTGTACACAGTTGCCAAAAAGAAAAGTATGGGAGTTATTTCATACACTTATTACCATACATTATTACCATACATTTTGTATTTGGTTGTTTTTGTTAATCAATCAAAGTTTGCCTTCACAGCTGAGTTACTCAGAACTGAATCCTCCTCAACTGTTTAGTTCAATTTTATAATTGGATTTCGTTGAATAAACATAAACAAGAAAGAATGCAGAAAACTGTTGAAAAGTGTATATATTTCTACGGCTATATAGGCCTCTGTCCAAAAGGAATGCGTTATATACAGACTAGGGTGCCATTTGGGATGCATCCTATCAGACCAGAGCGCCCGGCTGCTGTCAGTCTGTCTCTCACTCTCTCTCCCCCCAGAGAGAATCAACTATGTAGTGCTAGAGAAAAAACCTAAACGTGCACCAACGGGGGAGCCAGGACCGAGTTTGGGAAACAAACCCTGCGTTAAGGGACAGAAACTATAATAAATGGTTTGGATCAGAGACGGGCAACTCCAGTCCTCGGGGGCCTTGCCCCATCTAACACACCTGACTCCAATAATCAACTAATCATGATCTTCAGTTTAGAATGCAATAGTTTAATCAGCTGTGTTTGCTAGGAATGGGAATGAATTGTGGTGCCACTCCGACCCCCGAGGACTGGAGTTGCCCATCCCTGGTCTGGAACGACCAGTTACTGCACAATATCACATTTCTGTCTCAATTCCCAACATCCATGGAGGGGAGGGAGAGATGGAGTCAGGAAAAGGAGGGAAAGAGGGAGGGGGGGTGCTTTTACTCCGCATTATACAGGGAAATTATTTGTTAACCGATTGAATGAAGCTTCAATTACTTGTCACACCTTGTGCATTGATTGGGAATCAGTGTGTCAATAAAAAAAATTGTCTTGTGAAACAATTGTACATTCTGTTAAAAACTTTGCACCTTTACTCCCTCAGCACATTGCAAACATCAACAGATGTTCCTGTGTAAACTGTTTTCATAACTGTATAGCTCTTATTATATAGAAAATATATGTTTTTGGAACCTGCAGGGTGGGACTTGGTTATATTACAAGTAATGGCAGATAAAAGTTTGCTTCATGTGACTATTTTCCCTTCGTGAAAAAACGCTCTCTTAGTGAACTGTGACAGGCAGGAGACTGTGACAAGCAGGAGGCTGAGCGTTAACAAAGGCGTCTACTCTAGAGGATTGTCTTTAAGAGGAAGACGACAGTTGCCGCGAGTCTGTGCACGACCGAGATGGCACAAGCACTAGCGGCAAGCAGGCAGGCAGGCAGGCTCCACTGCTGCTGCTCTGCTGTGAAATATGTCCCCCTTCTCTGTGCTCCTGCCAAACATGTTCCTGCAAAGTGACAGCTCCCCCAGAATACACCTTCCTTCCTCCTCGAAGAAAGATGCAGCTCGGCTTGGCTTCCGCCTCAAAAGAACAATCTCTTCTCACAGCTACTGATGGGAGAGTTTTATTTTAGCATATCATTATCCAGGACTAATACTGTACCTCCAGTAGTCAGTGAAAGATATAGAGAGGAGGAATAGAGGAGAATTATAAATTGCTTTGATATTGTCATTATTACCATGCATTTGTGTCTCAAAATCATCAAGCCAGAATATTCTATTTTCAATTGAGTTACAATTGGTATGTGCATCATTAAATCACACTTAGATTAGTAGGGTCATTACGTCTGTTCTCGATGCATCATTACGTTTGAATCAGTCGTGCCATTAGAGTGAAATTACTCTCCTTACACTGTTTTAATTGTGTGTCTTGTCAACCCTGCCGCATGATCAATCAAGTCAAAGTGAATAGAGTCATGATTATTAAGGTAAAATGTCTTCCTCCTGAAAGAGGTACTGCCTCAGAGACCCCCACTGATTACCACTACAGGGTCTCGTAATGCGTCTCAGAGTAGGAGTGCTGATCAGGTTGGTCTTTTCTGAGCATAATGGAATGAGATTACATGGACAGGGGGGAGGGTGGCTGATCCTAGATCAGCCCACCTGCTCTGATATGCTTTATGAATACAAACTCAGATTTCTTCCAGTGAAAGAAGAACCACTGTGGTTTCTAAACAGGAATTAATCTCACATATGATATATGACTGACTCTGGAAAAGACAGAATGGCCTGCGTCCCACATTTTTATTTTATTTAACTAGGCAAGTCAGTTAAGAACAAATTCTTATTTTACCCCAGCCAAACTCTCCCGACGCTGGGCAAATTGTGAGCCACCCTATGGGACTACCAATCACCCACAGTTGTGATACAGCCTGGGATTGAACCAGGGTCTGTAGTGATGCCTCTGGAGATGCAGTGTTTTAGACCGCTGCGCCACTCAGGAGCCCATATTTGATATATAGTGCACTAGTTTGAACCAGGACCACAGGGCTCTGGTCCAAAGTAGTGAACAATATAGGGAAGGAGTGAACTATATAGGGATTAGGCTATATTCTCCTTAAATCAGCTTTAATAGTGAATGTTTCAATTTGCATCAGATATTTTATTTTGTTGTATTTACTTAAGGTAGGCCTACAAAGGGATGCTTTTTCAAAGGCTGCTTGCTTGTAAGACAGATCTGAATTGTGAAACATGGGATAAATCACTTGGAAGTGTTTTGGTGGTAATTGTTGAATACTGATGATCTTTCTCCCTTGTCACAGATTTGTTGTCAATTAAAGTTTAGTGCTGCTGCAGTGATTTTTGTTAAGAGGCTTTAACAGCTCACTTTTAAATATGCCGATCTGTGTCACAATGAAAGCAATTACAATAATTCACAATTACAGAAATGGTAATTTGTGTATAATTGTCTTATTTATTAATTTCCTTTCTTTGAAAGCTGGTGGTGTGGGTAAAACATCACTGTGCTGCACAAATACATACTTAGTAATACAATTCATATCACTGTATTTATGAATACGCTATGAGGCCCGAAAGTCGTAAAGTACACTATTAATACATTAATACATACTGTATGCATTTTAGACAATACCATGTTGTGTCTATGGCTATGATGGCTGGATCACCATAATGGCATGATCATTGTTTCAAAGGATACATACACTCTTAGAAAAAAGGGTTTCAAAAGGCTTCTCTGCGGAGGGATAGGGTTCTTCCAAGAACCGTTTTGATAAGAAGAACCCTTTTTGGAAGACAAGGGTTCTTTGTAAGGCAAAGGGTTCTTTCTATCTTGAACCTTTAACATCCTAAAAAACGTTTTTGGAAGAAAGGATTCTTTGATGATTCTTTGGAAGGCAAGAATGATTATTTGGAAGGCAAGAAGGGTTCTACATAGAACCATATATAATATTTCCCAGCATGCTCTATTGCAGGGAGATTTTAAAAATGGTTTGTTTTACTGTAATGCCTGTGTTTTTGCGCCTACGTTGATTGGTTGATTAATTTCATGCTACACAAAAAATATAAATAACATACAGTTTTCTAAACTAATCCAATCTGTTAGTAATTGGATTTACTGCACCCGATACGGAGATGGTTGTTCCTGTTTAGATAACTGAGGTAGTCTCAGTATTCAGTTTTCCCTACCTGGCAGTCATTCTGAATGCAGGTTGCGGGTGATTAACAATTCCACTTATTGGATATCCTAACTCTGTCTGGATTCCAAAAGGAATTACACATCACTTTGCAAGCCAGCGTAATGTGACTTGCAGGCCTGATGTGGCCTGTAAACCAGGAGATTCCTAGCACCACTGTGTTAGAGTATGACTAGTCCCTCAAAGAAAGGCCTTATGATATACAGTATGTATTGTCATAAATAATTATGTTTTAAAGGCTAATAAGGCTGGTGGAACCGTTTATAAAGGGTTCCTAAGAACCCTACAAAGATGAAAAGAATATCTGCAGAACCCTTCATAGAGGGTTCTAGGTAGAACCATATACATGGGGTTCTTTGAAGAACCCTACATAGAGTTTGGATAGAACCCTCTTACGAAGGGTTATACCCAGCACCAAATAGGGTTCCCCTATGGGAGGACAAACTGAAGAACCATGTATGGTTCTACTTAGCACCTTTTTCTCTTAGAGTGTACATGTCTGGTTGGCCAAGACCCCTTTGTTGTCCTTTACACAGCTTGCAGATAGCCAGAAAAAGGCATGTCTGTAGACAGAGTGCTTCTTGAACAGATATGTTGGGTGAGTTGTACCTTGGAAGGCCCATCTGAAGAAGTCAAAATGGTCTGGTTGAGGGACACAAGAAGGAATGTATAGACAGATCTCTTCTTCACCAGAGAAGGTGGGTGGGTTGCACCCTTTGAAGTGAAGCCCCTCTGTAGTAAATCTAGATGGCACGTTGACAACAAGATGGCATTTCTGGCTACAGACAGAGCTTTTCTATGACGATGTTGGGTGGTTTGTACCATGGATGGTAGTGATGGAAGTAGGAGCCTATTCACTGTAGTACTGTAATATATGTCACAACAGGTGTAAATATATGGGTCATGACAGTGTTATGACCATATTATGACAGGTTATGACAAGATATGTCAGCTGTTATGACATATGACATGGTTATGACCATGTCATAACGGGTTATGATGCTGGGTGTCAAGTGAAGTGCTACCATATTTGTTTCTTGGGCTGCAAGAATGTGACTGATCAAAGTGCGTCAGGACTTGGAAAAACAGATTAAAAGTAAGGGGATATTGGTGAACAAATGTCATGGTCAAGGCTACGAAGGCGCCACTGCAATGAGTTGAGCTTACTCAGGTGTTTAAAAGTGCATATTAGACAAAGAGCCTAATGCTTCTTAGGCAGTTCTTTATGAGTTTTAGTTAGAAAACAATCTCTCCGCAGAAGCAACAGTTACAGGGCTGGTTAAAAACAGCTTGATCGCCGTAGCAACATCAGGGAAACTGGGCAGAAGAGAGTGATGCTTCAAATACAGCAGTTCTGCAACATCTTTAATTTAGCCTCTCATTCTCCTTAATTGCCGGCCTCAACACGTTACGGAAAGAGATTAACTGTATAGGAAGCTCTGGGACAGGTCGTCTAGATACTGGACAGCCAATAAATTGGCAGATGCAAGCAGAATATCATCTTTACCGAACAACAGTTCTTGAAGGCTCAAACAAAAACAACAGTTTGTGATTTTGTTCATACTGGTGAACCGGCGTTTGAGTTGTGTGGTTGCAATAGCAACAGTACCATATCGCTATATATTGGCATGCATCATTCAAGACAATTTAAATTGTGTGCAGCGCAATGGACAAATAATGCATCATGTCTCAGGAAAGACTGTCTGGGTTGTCAATACTCAGTATATAGAAAATAGTTGGGCCTGCAACCTGGACCTGCAGTACAGGCCATGGTGAAAACATTTGCAAACAAAATTACTGTACCTACTATAGGCCTCTACTGTACATGGAAAAAAAGAGCGAGACAAGCAGATACTTTTTTCTAAGAGAAAGAAAGAGAGACAGAGAGATATACAGCAAGGAGGACTTCAGAAGACCAGGGGAGTCTCTGAAGTTGGATTTAATTTAATTTATGTAGGCTATTAGCCAGACAAAACCTGCTGAGTTCATTAATAGATAGTGGCAAAATTCATCTTCAAGCCGAATACTTTTTTCCTCATTGTTAGGCAATTTGATGTAATTTTTATAAAAAGTTATAAATAGGAGTTAAATAGCAGCTGAATAATATATATAGCTTTAGAGTGTAGGCTACACTGCATAATGAAACACTCCCTAGTAAGCTAGTGTTTTGAGGGTGGACTGACTGTATTATTTGCCATTAATAGACAACTTTCTATGCAAGGTGGGAGAGAGCGTGAGGATGGCTCATGTCATGCAGGTTCAGGTAGGCTATACAGGACAAAGAAAAACCCTGGAATGAGTAGGTGTGTCCAAACTTTTGAATGGTACAGTACCAGTCAAAAGTTTGGACACACCTACTCATTCCAGAGTTTTTCTTTATTTTTACTATTTTCTTCATTGTAGAATAATAGTGAAGACATCAAAACTATGAAATAACACAAATGGATTCATGCAGTAACCAGAAAAGTATTAAACAAATCAAATTATATCAAATATTTTAGACTCTTAAAAGTACTGTAGTACTGTAATCTTTTTGCTTGATGACAGCTTTGCACACTCCTGGCATTCTCTCAACCAGCTTCACCTGGAATGCTTTTCCAAAATTCTTGAAGGAGTTCCCACATATGCTGAGCCCTTGTTGGCTGCTTTTCCTTCACTCTGCGGTCCAACTCATCCCAAACCATCTCAATTATGTTGAGGTCGGGTGATTTTGGAGGCCAGGTCATCTGATGCAGCACTCTCCTTCTTGGTCAAATAGCCCTTACACAACCTGGAAGTGTGTTGGGTCATTGTCCTGTTGAAAAACAAATGATAGTCCCACTAAGCGCAAACCAGATGGGATGGTGTATCGCTGCAGAATGCTGTGGTAGCCATGCTGGTTAAGTGTGCCTTGAATTCTAAATAAATCACAGAGAGTGTCACCAGCAAAGCACCCCCACACCATCACACCACTTCCTCCATGCTTCATAGTGGGAACCACACATGTGGAGATCATCCGTTCACCTACTCTGCCTCTCACAAAGACATGGCGATTTGAAGTCTGTGAAGCATTTATTTGGGCTGCAATTTCTGAGGCTGGTAACTCTAATAAACTTATCCTCTGCAGCAGAGGTAACTCTGGGTCTTCCTCTCCTGTGGCGGTCCTCATGAGAACCAGTTTCATCATAGCGCTTGATGGTTTTTGCGACTGCACTTGAAGAAACTTTTAAAGTTATTGAATTGTGTTAAAGTAATCATGGACTTTCATTTCTCTTTGCTTATTTGAGCTGGTCTTGCCATAATATGGACGTGGTCTTTTACCAAATAGGGCTATATTCTGTATACCCCCCTACCTTGTCACAACACAACTGATTGGTTCAAACGCATTAAGAAGTAAATACATTCCATAAGTTGACAAGGCCCACTTGTTAATTGAAATGCATTCCAGGTGACTACATCATGAAGCTGGATGAGAGAATGCCAAGGCAAAGGGTGGCTACTTTGAAGAATCTCAAATATAAAATATACTTTACTACATGGTTCCATATGTGTTTTTTCATAGTTTTGATGTTTTCACAAATTATTATACAATGTAGAAAATAGTAAAAATAAAGAAAAACCCTTTAATGAGTAGGTGTGTCCAAACTTGTGACTCGTACTGTATATATAAACACTTGGTTGCTGACTAGTATGCTGTTGTACTGAACATAAATTTGACAATTTTACAATGTTTGAATTTTCAACTTTAATTGCTGAACAATTAATTACATTATTGCCGCCAGCCAGCAGTTTAAATGGCAGCCTCGCAACACTGTGCATAGCTTTGTGAAATGTTAGGCTTAACATGAGAAAATGATGACCAAATAGGCCTACTAATAATAATTTATCCATTAGCTAAAGCAAAGCTATAGGCTACATGCCCTGGCACCACAAAAAGCCTATCATCGATTCGATAGGCAGCCTTATAGACATGTCGCAATTTCAGCACCATGGACAGCGATTGGTGGTCTGTACTTTGTGAGTGGCTGTCTGGCTGACGCATAACTTTTTTTTAAGTGTGTGTGGGGGGGGGCGGTCACCGCGTTATGCCAGTGAGCCTATTCTCTGTACGTCTCCAGTCTGGGGCCTGAATCTGCCCTGTGATGAATTTTAACACTCTCCTCTGGTGAGTGTTGCCTCCAGGGGCTGCTCGCTCTCTCGCTTTCTCATTTGCTCTGCAGCATCTTCAGCTCAAATTAATCTGCAGTGTGGCACGGATGATTGTGTGTGTCATCCCCCCGGCTCCCTGCATCCCAGTCCCGCCACACGCCAAGGCCTAATTTGGACGAGCCGTTGCCATTTTGTGCCCTGTCATGCTGAACCACTAAACTGTTTCCCCGCTCTGCCTTTGCTCGGCGCATCGAGATGGAGATCAAACAACGAGCATGGAGAACGAGTGACTGTGTGCACATGGACAGAGACCGAAAGAGATGCAAAATGCAATTTGTCTGCCACCCAGTTAATGAAAACAACCAATTATGTTAACGTTGTGTGTTCATTGTGAGCTAACAAAATGACCAGAAATTGAACTAAAATACTGTGGATGTGCTGCAGAAGAATCCAGTTGAGTGATTCAGATTGTGGTGGTTTAAGGGTGCATCGACCAGTACACTTTGTAATTTGGATGATCACCAATGGGGATCGACTGCTATGTTCTGTGATCATAATATTCAAGGTTAATGATATCCACCAAATGAAAAGTCAGTTTAGTATCTTCGTATTTTAAGAACTAAATTCCATACAAAACACATTTTCCAGTTTTACATACTGAAGGCCTAAGAGGAATTTTATTTCAATAATTTGAGTCAGACTTTGTTCATCACTCACTCTGTCTTTTAAAATAGAAAGGCTTTTATTTCATTTAAGCATGTTCATTGTATTAAATTGGAAGTGAATGGGGTCGATTTGTCCACTGTCAAACATAGTTTATTGTTATCATCAGTGTATTTCTCTCTGCTAAAGTGAAGTCTAGTGAGTAAATGTACACTGAGTGGACAAAACATTAGGAACACCTGCTCTTTCCATGACATAGACTGGTTAAAGTTATGATCCCTTATCAATGTCACTTGTTACATCCAGTCAATGTAGATGAAGGGGAAGAGATAGGTTAACTAGTTAGGGAGCGGCAGCAGAGGTGGATTTTTAAGAGACATGGATTGTGTAGGTGTGCCATTGAGGGTGAATGGGCAAGACAAAATTTTGAAGTGCCTTTTATACGGGGTATGGTAGTAGGTGCCAGGCATACCGATTTGAGTGTGTCAAGAACTGCAAGGCTTCTGGGTTTTTCACGCTCAACAATTTCCCATGTGTATCAAGAATGGTCCACCAACAAAAGGACATCCAACCAACTTGACACAACTGTTGGAAGCATTGGAGTCAACATGGGCCAGCATCCCTGTGGAACACTTTCCACACCTTGTAGAGTCAATGCCCCATCAAATTGATTCTGTTCTGAGGGCAAAAGTGGGTGCAACTCAATATTAGGAAGGTGCTCCTAATGTTTTGTAACACTCAGTTTACTGTATATACTATATTATATATGCAATGTGTGCCTTTGCAATTCTACACTGACAAAATAAAGGTTCCTCTGCCGTAAGGTTCGTAAGGTTCCTTTGAAAAGTCTTGCCCAATAAAGAACCTTGGAGTTACGTGTGTGGTTCTTGACGGTTCTTCAGAATTCTGAAAGGTTATTGAAATGTATGGAAGCCTGCAGATGTGTCCCTTTCATAGCACACAGTAAATCACTAGTGTTGATTTTTCAGTGTAACATTTCTAGTGTTGATTCAATATTTAAAAAACGCTGTAAACAGTTACATTAACACTCAGTGGTGTAAACGAACCCCAGTGTTAGTGTTAATAGCCAAATTTGAACCAAAACCACACCCATCATTAAAAAATTTCCCAGCATGCTCTATTGCAGGTTTTAGAATAGTTTTGTCAATATCCACGTTTATGCATGAACATTGATTGATTGATTAATTAATCTGATGCTACTCAAATATAAACATACATTTTTCTAAACTATTCCCTTCTGTTACTTGGACTTATTGAACCCATTACTGATATGGTTGTTCCAGTTTAGATGTTTAAGGTAGTCTCCTAATCCTTGCAATCATTCTGAATGCAGGTTTTGCGTGAATAAACCTTTCAAATGTTGAATATCCCCACTCTGGATTCCAATAGGATCACTTTGCAAAACAGCATAATGTGACTTGTAGTCCTGATGTGGCCTGTAAACTAGTGATGGGAAGTTTAGCTCTTTTTACTGACTCTGATCTTTTCGACTCGTTCAGTCAAAAGAACAAGTCTTTTGCCTAATTTTGTTCATTTGAGTCAGTAATATCGAACACGCAAGACCCCCTACTGGCGACCGAATGAACTGAAAACTCAGAGTCATAAGTCGTTCACCATAGGGGGCTTATTGGAGACATCATTTGTTACTGAGACTTGTAAAGGTGTACTTTAAACAATGGAATTTTGTTGATTGCTAGGCATATAAATATGATTATTTCTTGATACATTTGAAACAAGGTCTAGTTGTGGCCGCAACCGGACTAGATTGTTAACAACTCTTGGCGGAAAGCATTGCTTGACTGCCGTTAAGGTTATTAGCACAAAAATTTGTTCTCGATTTCGAGTTTGTTGAGAAAAGGCTGTGTATGTTTTGGTTCTACAAAGCTGTGTCTATCATAACATTCAATAATCAATTAATTGTATTCAATCTTGCACCATGCTATCAATTGTCAGTTCTAAACATGTCTTTTCCTTCTTTATTTGAGTGCGTGCTTATAACAGACAATTGGTGATTGGAGCACGTCTCTGGAGCCACTGTCTGAGCCGGAGGAGCGTGTATTAATCCTGCTGTATGACTCATTGCTCCCAGCCCAACTGTTCAAACAAAAGACGAAAATGAACGAGTCACTCTGAAAAAATGAATCATGACTTTTGAGTCAGTAAAAAGATTGGTTAAAAAATAACAACTCGTTCACAAACTGCACATCACTACTGTAAACTATGAGTTTCAGGCTCCTGTATTAGGGTAACACTAGGCCCTCAAAGAATGCGTTAAAGGGAAATCTGCACATTTTGCATCATCATGATGATGTGCCTGGTGACACTTTGCTTCTAGAATTTCAATATCTTAAAAAGTTCACCACTGACATGCAAAACATTTTGGGACTGTAGAAAGTGGACTGTTGAAAACAATGCCAGAAGACCATTTTTTAGGGGACTTTCCCTTTAAGAAATGTGTATTGTATTACAGTTTTTTTTTTACAATCGCTAGGACCTATTTCTCAATACTTAGGTCACTTTTTCAAAACTCTTCACACAGTTCTCCTAACCAACTTTCAGCTTGACACAGCAGTTAATTTCACATCCAAAATGAACTAAAATGACCAAAACACTTCATACATGTCTCAAATCATTTCATCCTTCCGTATCACTAGCAAAGGATGTCACCCAACAAGCACACTTTGTCACTCATAAAACAATGACCTAAAAAACATTC
This sequence comes from Hucho hucho, assembly GCA_003317085.1. Classification (NCBI taxonomy): domain Eukaryota; kingdom Metazoa; phylum Chordata; class Actinopteri; order Salmoniformes; family Salmonidae; genus Hucho; species Hucho hucho. The sequence continues at coordinate 796,411 of QNTS01000468.1, forward strand.
ACAACAGGTACCATTACACAATGTTTTATTTTGTAAAATGTCTTTACTAAACAAGAATGACACCTCACTACTGTTTAGAATTCACTGCAGTATATGTTACAGGAATTAATCAGACATTATATAATATGCTTCAATATGTTTTCCAAAATGATTCCAAAATACAAGAATTTGTATATACACCATCTATCGAAACAGATACAGTAGCAATGCTAGTCAACCCTGTCTTCTGCATTTGGCCACAGGTTCTCATCCACATCACATCTTATGTCATCTTGGGCAATACACCTAGGAAAGAATATTTTGGCATGCCTCGTCCATCCCTGGAAATCTTCTGAAGATATGTCCAGGCATCCAGCATTCATTGCGTTCAGGAGGGACATTTGATCATGTGGATGGTGGTCATAAACCTTCCACCTCCATGAGGAAAATTATTCCTCTATGGGGTTGAGGAATGGAGAGTAAGGTGGGAGGAAAAGTGACACCATCCTGGGATGGGCTGCAAACCACTCTGTGACTGCACGGGAGTGGTGAAATGCCACATTATCCCATACAATGAAAGCCGATTTCACCTCACTGCAACCCTTTCCTCACCTGGCACAACCCTTCCGTAGAGGTCATCCAGGATGAAATGAGACGCTCAGTGTTGTATGGCCCAATTAGCAGTTTGTGTAACAGCAATCCATCAGAGGATATTGCTGCACACATTGTGATGTTGGCACCCCTCTGGCCCGGGACATCCACTGCGACTCTTTTCCCAATCACATTCCTTCCTCGCCGCCGTGTTTTGGCCAAGTTGAAACCAGCCTCATCCACAAAGATGAATATGTGGGGTGTTCAATCTCTATGACTCTCTAAAATAAGGTAACATAAGGCAACATAAGAGTTAGGCTATTACGGTAGTTTACATTATACCTAAAAACATGCCATTGTGTGCCTCTGCCCTGTTTGGTTTTGTTCAAAACCAGTTCTGTATTTTATAGTCATCTTACCTGGACATATTGGTTCCTGAGTTGCTTGACTCGTTCAGAGTTCCTCTCAAAGGGGACAGTGTACAACTGCTTCATCCTGACTTGATGTTGTCTCAGGACTCTAGAAATAGTTGTTATGCTTACGTTGTGAATATTTCCAAATGTAATGTTGTCTGCCAACACTCCGTCACGAATCTCTGAGTTTTATGCCATTGTTTCTGTTGACCATATCAACGATTGCAATTTCCTGCATAGCAGTGAAAATCCTACCTCTCCCACCTGTGGGAGGGAACCGTTGGGTGCTAAGCAGAAATACAAAAACAATTACACACACGTGGTTTGGAGGCCTTGCTCAATTTACTTCTGTAATGTGCAGTTCAGTCAGATGCCCTTGCAGAATGCACATCTTACCTGTTGTTTTGACGGAGATTTCTCACAATAGATGCCACTGTTGAGCGTTGCAGATTCGGCTGCACTCTCAGACCAGCCTCTCTCATTGATAGACCATAATTTACTAAATGATCAATTATAGTAGCCCTAATCTCATCTGAGACTACAGCTCTTGATCTTCCTCTCAGTCTTCTTCCACCATGCATACGTACTCCTCTCCCTCTCCCAGCCACTCTTCTTCTTCTGTCAGCTGGGTCCATGTCTATCTCTGGCTGGGTCCATGTTTACATCACAGTACAGCATTATTCCTAAGATGTCCCCTTTTGTATAGATGGAAATGAAATTGAAAGACTAACACCTGGGTAGGTGTTCAGCTACAATGGGAATCAGCTGTGGTTAGTCTAATTGTTTTGATAGTATTTAATTTTTTAGATTTGGAATATATTTCAATACGTTATTACTGTAGAAATGTAGCTGTCTTATTCAATTTTGGTTATGTTAGGTTTTGAACTTAAGTTTAACAGTTTTGAAAAGACTATGTAAACACATGCAAATTGGCCTGTAAGTATATAGAGTTTTGGTGGTGGTTGTGTCTAAGTGAGAAAAGAATTCATGAAATTTTAAAGATGTAGTCATTGAATTCATTTTGTGCCAAAGCAATGAAAAATTATCCACAGTTTAGCCCACATAGACTGCTGTTGTGCTCACTGTGTGAAGAGTTTAAAAAAAGTGACCTAAGTATTGAGAAATGGGTCCTAGCGATTGTAAAAAAAAAACCTGTAAATGTTAATGACAATATATTACCTTACAATCTCACTTGAGAAAGGCCACTGGTCAAGAAAATAATGAATGCAACAACTATGTCTCTGTCACTAGCAAAAATAATGCAAATAAGGCTTAAAACCCTACAGCAGGGATATTCAATACCGGTCCTGGACAGCCAAAACATTTCTGGTTTGGGATTTTTGTATGGTTCTTCAGAGACCCTAAAATAGTTCCGCTATGACATCGCTCTCAAGGACCTTATTTATTTCCAACTTGCACCTTTATTTTTAAGAGTGTATATTCAAATTCAACAACAGACAAAGCTGAACAAATTGTAGTAATTGACAACATTAGACTCCCTGTCTCTCCCTAGTGTCTCTGGCTGCTTCTGAAATGGCACCCTATTCTCTACATAGTGCACTACTTTTTACCAGAGCCCTTTGATCTACAGTGTCTTTGGAAAGAATTCAGACCCCTTGACCTTTTCTAAATTTTGTTACGTAACAGCCTTATTCTAAAATTGATTAAATAACTCAAGGACATTGAGACTTGTCCCGAAGCCACTCCTGCGTTGTCTTGGCTGTGTGCTTAGGGTCGTTGTCCTGTTGGAAGGTGAACTTTCACCCCAGTCTGAGGTCCAGAGCACTCCGGAGCAGGTTCTCATCAAGGATCTCTCTGTACTTTGCTCCATTCATTTTTGCGTCAATCCTGACTAGTCTCCCAGTCCCTGCCACAAAAAAAATCCCCACAGCATGATGCCACCACCATGCTTCACCGTAGGGATGGTGCCAGGTTTCGTCCAGACGTATTGCTTGGCAGTCAGGCCAAGATTATCTTATTTCTCATGGTCTGAGAGTCCTTTAGGTGACTTTTGGCAAACTTCAAGTGGGCTGTCATGTGCCTTTTACTGAGGAGTGGCTTCCGTCTGGCCACTCTACCATAAAGGCCTGTTTGGTGGAGTGCTGCAGAGATGGTTATCCTTATGGAAGGTTTTCCCATCTACTGATAGGAACTCTAGAGCTCTGTCAGAGTGACCATCAGGTTCTTGGTCACCTCACTGACCTGGGCCTTATCACAATCCTGTCTCGAAACTCTACGGCCAATTCCTTCAACCTCATGGCTTGGTTTTTGCTCTCGCATGCCCTGCTAACTCTAGGACCTTATATAGACAGTGTTGTGACTTTCCAAATCAATTGAATTTACCACAGGTGACTCAAGTTGTAGAAACAGCTTGAGGATGATCAATGGAAACAGGATGCACCTGAGCTCAATTTCGAGTCTCATAACAAAGGGGCTGAATACTTATGTAAATAAGGTATTTCCTGTTTTCACTTCGTCATTATGGGGTATTGTGTGTAGATTTCTGAGGAAAAATTATTTATTTAATCCATTTTAGAATAAGGCTGTTACGTAACAAAATGTGGAAAAAGTCAAGGGGTCAACTTTCCAAAGGCACTGTAGGGGATACAAAAAAAATGATGGGTTAAAAACAACCCAATTTGTTTACATTTTGGACAAAACGCACATTTGGTTATTTTGACCCGGGAAGTTGGGTCACAAACAACCCATTGTTTTCTTTAGGTTGAGTTGTTGATGCTGGGTTACTTAGCTATGATTCACCATGTCAGATCAAATATGGGAGGCAAGGCTTAATAGGGGCATGGCTTATCAACACAGATTTTTGGCCACACGTGACAGTAGGTGTCATTCCGGTTAATCTGTTCTGTTGCATTGTCAACACATATCAAGAATTAGCATTGACACTTTTGTAGAGTTAATAAGAATTACACAAGTTTATGAGTTCCAATGTTGGGGTAGATAGCATTTTCTTATATTAGTAATTTAACAATGTTATACATTTTATATTAATATACTGTATCTAATGTGCAAAATATTGTCAGGAATTGTTTGATTGACGGTGTACAAACTTAACATGAGTGACATTTACTCCCACGTGTGGCCAAAATAACTAGCTGAGAGCCACAATAGGCCACGCCTCCTGAAAATGACCTATGCGTTAAATTAGAAGACATCTTCTAGTCAATATATTACACATTACATTATTTAATATACAATTAATAATATTGTCATAACAAAGGGCTAACTATCCAAACATTGAGATAGACACAGAAACTTGAATAACTCAGTTGGTGAAAGCATCAAAAGTGTCAGTGTACAACCAGGACAGAAATGACATTTACTCTAACGGGTGGCCAAAAACAATCATCTGAAAGCCCCACCCCTACTAAGCCACGCATCTAGTCTTCAGAGCTGACCCGGTGGATCATAGCAATAACACAACTAAGTGACCCAACTGGCTGGGTCAAAAATAACCCAAAGTGTGCTCTGTCCACTATTTACCCAGCTTTGCTGTATTAGCTCTTAGCACCCCAGATAGATCCCCTATGTGGGGGTAATGTATGTGGAGAAGGTAAGTGTTGTGTTCTGGCTATTCTCTGGCAATTCGTGAACCATGGATATGGGGCTCACTATTCGGATAGCAGGAAATTACACTTTAAACACATTTCATCCTTTTTAAAAAGTGTGAAACCGGTTGACAGTGGTTGATGATGGCATATCGTCCAAAAGCCTTGACAATGTCTTGACATGACCTAGTTAGCTGTCGGCAAGCAATGAGAGATGTGCACATGTGTTGGAAGCAGTCGGGACTAAAGAGGCTTGTAATCCCCTACAAATTCTAGGGGTTTCTGAATATTAGTGTTTCATGCCTTTAATTGAGAGATCAAGCAAAGACACTCACACCCACCACTCATTGCTTTATTAAATCAATACATTGACAACTAAGCTGATAACCCAGAGCCTCCTTTCCTATGTAGCTATATTGCCAGCTGAAATCTCTTGTCTCATTCTACAACTAACGTGGAAGGCATCCTGATGTATCGACCAGTGCTAGGCTACAGCTAAATTCTCTTGTAAAATTTTTAAACTAAGGTTGAAGGCATTTGTGATGTTTCAATCTGTGATAGCTGCAGCTGAAGGCCAGAGAAGATGGGTGTTGTCTGCATGTCAAGCACAACCATGCCCTGTATATGAACACACAATGAAAGCCAGATAGGCCCTGATAACAGCAATATCACTTTAGCCCTCTAGTTCAGGAGGACTGCTTACTAAATGGCACCCTATTCCCTTTATAGTGCACTACGTTTGACCAGGGCCCAGTTGGGAAGCAGACCAGCTCTTTACACCCTTGCTCTTATATTGTTCCTGTCACATGCAGTTGTGCTACCAATCTTAAGTGGCCACCCCCACCAAGACCCTGTCTACGTTCACAATTGCTTCTCTCACACCCCCATCAAATAGACGGTATTGCTCATTTCCTAAGCTTTTTTATGCTTTCAGCTGGTAGTAAACTCAGCAAAAAAAGAAATGTTTTCAGGACCCTGTCTTCAAAGATAATTCGTAAAAATCCAAATATCTTCACAGATCTTCATTGTAAAGGGTTTAAACACTGTTTCCCATGCTTGTTCAATGAACCATTAACAATTAATGAACATGCACCTGTGGAACGATCGTTAAGACCCTAACAGCTTACAGACGGTAGGCAATTAAGGTCACAGTTATGAAAACTTAGGACACTAAAGAGGCCTTTCTATTGACTCTGAAAAACACCAAAAGAAAGATGCCCAGGGTCCCTGCTCATCTGTGTGAATGTGCCTTAGGCATGCTGCAAGGAGGCATGAGGACTGCAGATGAGGCCAGGGCAATAAATTGCAATGTCCGTACTGTGAGATGCCTAAGACAGCGCTACAGGGAGACAGGACGGACAGCTGATCGTCCTCGCAGTGGCAGACCACGTGTATCAACACCTGCACAGGATTGGTACATCCGAACTTGCGGGACAGGTACAGGATGGCAACAACAACTGCCCGAGTTACACCAGGAACGCACAATCCCTCCATCAGTGTTCAGACTGTCTGCAATAGGCTGAGAGAGGCTGGACTGAGGGCTTGTAGGCCTGTTGTAAGGCAGGTCCTGACCAGACATCATTGGCAACATTGTCGCCTATGGGCACAAACCCACCGTCGCTGGACCAGACAGGACCGGCAAAAAAGTGCTCTTCACTGACGAGTCACGGTTTTGTCTCACCAGGGGAGATGGTCAGATTCGCGTTTGTCGTCGAAGGAATGAGCGTTACACCAAAGCTTTTACTCTGGAGCGGGATCGATTTGGAGGTGGAGGGTCTGTCATGGTCTAGGGCGGTGTGTCACAGCATCATCGGACTGAGCTTGATGTCATTGCAGGCAATCTCAATGCTGTGCGTTACAGGGAAGACATCCTCCTCCCTCATGTGGTACCCTTCCTGCAGGCTCATCCTGATTTGACCCTCCAGCATGACAATGCCAATAGCCATACTGCTCGTTCTGTGCGTGATTTCCTGCAAGACAGGAATGTCAGTGTTCTGCCATGGCCAGCGAAGAGCCCGGATCTCAATCCCATTGAGCACTTCTGGGACCTTTTGGATCGGAGGGTGAGGGCTAGGGCCATTCCCCCCAGAAATGTCCTGGAACTTGCAGGTGCCTTGGTGGACGAGTGGGGTAACATCTCACAGCAAGAACTGGCAAATCTGGTGCAGTCCATGAGGAGATGCAATTTATTTTATTTTATTTATTGCACTGCAGTACTTAATGCAGCTGGTGGCCACACCAGATACTGTCTGTTACTTTTGATTTTGACCCCCCCCCCCTTTGTTCAGGGATTATATTCAATTTCTGTTAGTCACATGTCTGTGGAACTTGTTCAGTTTAATCAAATCAAATCAAATTTTATTTCTCACATACACATGGTTAGCAGATGTTAATGCAAGTGTAGCGAAATGCTTGTGCTTCTAGTACCAACCATGCAGTAATATCTAACAAGTAATCTAACAATTTCACAACAACTACCTTATACACACAAGTGTAAAGGAATGAATAAGAATATGTACATATAAATATATGGATGAGCGATGGCCGAACGGCATAGGCAAGATGCAGTAGATGGTAGAGTACAGTATATACATATGATATGAGTAATGTAGGGTATGTAAACATTATATAAAGTGGCATTGTTTAAAGTGGTTAGTGATACATTAATTACATCCAATTTTTAATTATTAAAGTGGCTAGAGATTTGAGTCAGTATGTTGGCAGCAGCCACTCAATGTTAGTGTTGGCTGTTTAACAGTCTGATGACCTTGAGATAGAAGCTGTTTTTCAGTCTCTCGGTCCCAGCTTTGATGCACCTGTGGCTCGGGTGGTTGTTGTCCTTGATGGTCTTTTTGGCCTTCCTGTGACATCGGGTGGTGTAGGTTTCCTGGAGGGCAGGTAGTTTACCCCCGGTGATGCGTTGTGCAGACCTCACTACGCTGGAGAGCCTTACGGTTGTGGGCGAAGCAGTTGCCGTACCAGGCGGTGATACAGCCCGACAGGATGCTCTCGATTGTGCATCTGTAAAAGTTTGTGAGTGTATTTGGTGACAAGCCAAATTTCTTCAGCCTCCTGAGGTTGAAGAGGCACTGTTGCGCCTTCTTCACCACGCTGTCTGTGTGGGTGGAACATTTCAGTTTGTTCGTGATGTGTACGCCGAGGAACTTAACATTTTCCACCTTCCCCACTACTGTCTCTTCGATGTGGATAGGGGGGTGCTCCCTCTGCTGTTTCCTGAAGTCCACGATCATCTCCTTTGTTTTGTTGACGTTGAGTGACAGGTTATTTTCCTGACACTACACTCCGAGGGCCCTCACCTCCTCCCTGTAGGCTGTCTCGTCGTTGTTGGTAATCAAGCCTACCACTGTAGTGTCGTCTGCAAACTTGATGATTGAGTTGGAGGCGTGCATGGCCTGGGTCATATGTGAACAGCGAGTACAGGAGAGGGCTGAGAACGCACCCTTGTGGAGGATCAGCGGGGTGGATATGTTGTTTCCTACCCTCACCACCTGGGGGGCGGCCCGTCAGAAAGTCCAGGACCCAGTTGCACAGGGTGTGGTCTAGACCTAGAGTCTCAAGTTTAATGACGAGTTTGGAGGGTACAATGGTGTTAAATACTGAGCTGTAGTCGATGAACAGCATTCTTACATAGGTATTCCTCTTGTCCAGATGGGTTAGGGCAGTGTGCAGTGTGATTGCGATTGCGCCATCTGTGGACCTATTGGGGCGGTAAGCAAATTGGAGTGGGTCTAGGGTGTCAGGTAGGGTGGAGGTGATATGATCCTTGACTAGTCTCTCAAAGCACTTCATGATGACGGAAGTGAGTGCTTCGGGGCGATAGTCATTTAGCTCAGTTACCTTAGCTTTCTTGTGAACAGCAGGATTGATTGAATATGTCCGTAAACACACCAGCCAGCTGGTCTGTGCATGCTCTGAGGACGTGGTCAGGGATGCCGTCTTGGCCGGCAGCCTTGCGAGGGTTAACACGTTTAAATGTTTTACTCACGTTGGCTGCAGTAAAGGAGAGCCCACAGGTTTTGTTAGCGGGCCGTGTCGGTGGCACTGCATTGTCCTCAAAGCGAGCAAAGAAGTTGTTTAGTTTGTCTGGGAGCAAGACATCGGGGTCCGCGACCGGGCTGGTTTTCTTTTTGTAGTCCGTGATTGACTGTAGACCCTGCCACATACCTCTCGTGTCTGACCCGTTGAATTGCGACTCTATTTTGTCTCTATACTGATGCTTAGCTTGTTTGATTGCCTTGCGGAGGTAATAGCTACACTGTTTGTATTAGGTCATGTTTCCGGTCGCCTTGCCCTGGTTAAAAGCAGTGGTTCGCGCCTTGCCCTGGTTAAAAGCAGTGGTTCACGTCATATTTATAATTTGAAAATAGCTAATAAAACATTGTTGTGAGTGAGAGTCCCGCGTTTTCCCTTCAAATGCTGTTTTGATTGCTAGTTGCACTTCGACTCATGTTGGTTGAATGCCTTCTACTCCCCTTCATATTTCTCTGACAATCAGTAGCCATGCCCATCTGTGACGTCCATTTATGCCAGCTGTTTGGCCCCTGCCTCGATGGCAGACTGGAATAAGTTCTGGCCGGCCTCCATTCTGCAAGCTGGTATAAGTTCAGGGCCTGAATTCAGAAAGCATCTGAGAGTAGGGTGCCGATCTAGGATCAGTTTAGCCTCATATATCATAACGAATAAGGGGAAAGGAGGCCTGTTCCTAGATCAGCGATCCTCCTCTTAGACACTTTGTGTATACAGGCCCTGGACAGGCTGGGGGTAGGTTCTGGCCAGTCTCTATTGTGCAGGCTGTGGGTCTGTGGCTCTGAGGGGATGTGACCCACTGTGTTGGGCAAGGCCGAGTGGACCAGCAATCTGCTCCTCTCGTGGGTAGTGTGAGTGTGTTTAAGACAACCCATGGACACAGACACATATAGCTGTGCAGAGAGAGAAGATTTGGAGAGAGAGCAAGAGATAGAGAGAAAGAATTCTACTGCACTAATGACAATTACTCACACACCCTGTTTCTGATCATGCACACGCACAATACAGTACGTCCCCCTGCCACACTTATCCTCACAACACACATACACACACACACACACAATGTGGTGAGAAAGCCGTCCACTGGCTGTCCAAACTACTCCTCCATAAACTATACATGACTGCCCCATTGACAGGATGTATGACTGCCCCATTGACAGGATGCAAGACTGCCCCATTGACAGGATGTATGACTGCCCCATTGACAGGATGTATGACTGCCCCATTGACAGGATGCAAGACTGCCCCATTGACAGGATGCAAGACTGCCCCATTGACAGGATGCATGACTGCCCCATTGCTACAGGTTCAAGCTTATGTTTGAGGCGTTCTGAGGGACTAGTATGTTTCACTTTCATACTTTTTTCTGCATGAAAACAGTAACTGGTTATGTGTGCAATACTGCAAACAAGTTCTGCCTGTACTTAGTCATGGATGTCCACTGCCAAGTGCATTTTTGTGTGTGTGCGTGTGCTTATGTGCGTGCGTGCGTTCGAGTCGAGAGAGAGAAAGTATGAGAGAGAAAGTGACAGAAAGCAACAGAAAGTGAGAGATAACGTGAGGTGTGGTCTGAGGGAAGTCTGGTAGGGCGGTGTTACATTATGCAGTGCATTGCTACAGTATAACGGAATACTCCACACATATAAAGAACCAGAACCTAATCTCAATGTGAATCCACAAGCATAGAAAATGAATGGCAACCACACAATGTGTTTATTGAATATGGACTTAAAATGTTTTTCCTTAGATTAGCCTTTAGTCCGAAGCCTGAACCTTCCTGCTGTTAGATTTCTATTGTCTATGTCTCATGTCAATTGGTTAGTGCTCTACTACTGAGACTTGACCTTCACATATTATACAAGCTTTCATGGCAGGAATATGCCTTAAAAAGTCAAGTTCCTCTGTCCAAGTAGTTGACAAACTAACAGCCTTGGCTTGGCTGAAATAACTTTATTTAATTTGTGAGCACTGACCTCCTCATTCCCAACCATAGAGCAGAGAGACCAACTTCTGTTTTACTCATTTAGCCACTGACCTGGTTCAGGTTGGAGTTACCATTTATGATACGGCACCCTGCACTCATTAGCGTTAATTAAGTGGGTACAAATCACGGTGGTATGCTGCCTGACTAGCGAGCTTGGCGAGGCATCAGTGGGGCACCCATTTCAGAGGCTGGCTGGCGCTGGAGTATCCCGTGAACTTCTGAGCATGAACTCTGGCGCTGCTAATTCAGTGCAATTAGAAAATAGTTTTCTTATTAAAGCCCAGATCCATAATACAGTGTTTGCTTCCCTCCTGGAGCCTTTGAAGTCCTGTTGACAGGTTTTGTGGACCCCATGAAGAGTGGCTGTTGCTTTAGCAGTAGCTAATGGGGACCCCCCCCCCCCTCTCTCTCTAGTAAGTTTCATATTGTATTTGACACAGGTCCCTTATAAGTGCTTAAGACATGCATTGTAGTTTCATGGTCTAATATCAAGCTGGCCAGACAGCTAGTAGATGAGTGCTGCTTCTCCTGTTGGTTGGGCTTTATTAAAGCTTCATGTTGTTGGTCTTAAAGCATCATATACTTGTGTTACCCAACAGGGTGAGTGGAGTGAACATGAAAACAAAAAACATCTCTAGAATGGACTAACTATTCAAGTCAACCTTCATTTTATTTCTATGGTAAACACCTCTTGTTGACGGAAAGGGTTGGGAAGGTTACTTTCTGAATGTAATCTGTTACAGTTACTAGGTACAGTACCTGTCCAAAATCGTAATCAGTAACATAGCTTTTGGATTACCCAAACTCAGTAATGTAATCTGATTACTTCCAATGGGGAATCCAATGGGAAATCCACACAATCCCTGTTGGATGCAGAAACTGGCAGAGAACTTTTCAGTGCAACAATGTCTTTGGAAAACGTTCACATTATTTCCAGGATTCTCTGCTTCGATAACCGAGACACCAAACCAAGCTACCTGCAATCAGGTCAGTGTGGGACAAGTGGGTGCACCGCCTTTCCCTGTTTTACAACCTTGAGCCAATGTTACTGTTGATGAGCAGCTTATGCCATTTAGGGGCCGCCGCCCCTTCAGGCAGTACATACCGTCTAATATGGAATCAAGATCTGGGCTGCCTGTGATGCTGCTTCATCATATGCTTGGAACTTGCAAGTGTATACGGGGAAGCCAGATGGAGGAGCCCCTGAAAAGAACCAAGGGATGCGGGTTGTCCTGAACGTGACACAGGGACTCCATGGCCACAACATCACATGCGATATAAAAAAAAAAGCCAGGGCTCCCATCTCAGCTGTTGAATACACAGAACAGACCTTTCAATTCCTCTAAGTTTGTGTTCACGGCCGACACGTCCCTGGTGTCCTACGTGCCAAAAAAAGGCAAAAATGTGGTACTCATGAGTATGCTGCATAGGGATGGGAGAAATCCAGAAATCAGAATGGATTACAATGCCACAAAAGGAGGGGTGGACAATTTAGACAAGCTGGTGACTGGCTACAGCTGCAAAAGAAGAACCCTACGGTGGCCACTTGTGATATTCTTCAACATCTTGGACATATCGGCGTACAACGCATTTGTCATCTGGAATGCATTGAACCTAGATTGGAACAGAGGGAAGCTCCAGAGAAGACGGCTCTTTCTCTAAGAGCTGGGCAAGGCATTGGTAGACCTCAAATCCAGAGGAACATATCCCAAGGACCCCAGCTTCTGCAGCCATTGTGAGGAGGATTCAGGAGGAGGATGCTGGTGCCCCATTCGCCCGACCCATCCATCCGCCCGATTGATATCAGTCAAAATCTAAGTATTAAGTATTGAGTATTTTTACATAAATTGTTATGGCTGTATTGTTTTAGAAACCCAATAATGTTGTGGGTCCAACAGGACTGCGAACATTGGGTGAATAACAAAAACATGAACACCACACAAGGGTTAAACTTTTTTCAATGCTGAATTGAATTGCTTAGAGAAAACAGAAAGGTGTCATGGTGTACTCTTTCTGAATTTAAAATGAATCCAATAAGTAATCATCTACTTTTTCAAAAGTATCTGTAATGTGATTACAATATCTTTGCTTACTGTGTTTACTGTGCTTTGTCTATCCACACTTTTTCTCCTTTTCATGATATCTGTAGGAAGGAATGCAAAGGACCAGAATCCTCCCTTTCACTCTCCCACACTATTGTGGAATGTGTGAGCTAATTGATTTGTTTTGCATGCCATTCTCGAGCAGCAACACTAGCGAGCCTCTTCCCATGCCAAACAGGCAATTATACATTACTTTGCTTGAGTGTTTCTCCATACAGTCTTGTGTGTATGTCTCAGCAGAATACATTGCAGGCACCAGTGCCATTCTGTAACCCAAACCAATGTGTTACACGTTGACTTAATACATCCCGTTACACATCGCATAATAAATCACATATGTATAGACATCGATAGGGATGTTCAGAGTTCCAGTTAGTCAACCTTCCTGTAGCTCAAACCATCATGGGCATTGATCAACCCACGCGTGCATACAAAAAAAGCATGATCATACTGAAATGTAAGGGATGTATGTGCATTAGACTTTCTCAATGCTCTCATCTCTCTCTGGGCTCTCAGAGAGTACTTTCATTGATCTCCTCATCCGTGCACCTCAGCCTGAGGTATTATTCACAGAGCAGGCAGTGGGGAAAAAAGCATCGAGCCTACAGCATCTTAGTTTTGCAATTTCATGAATTGTGTTTATTTTGGGCTGATATGCATTCATCAGATTCAGAGAGAGATTCAGCGAGAGAGAGCGATTCAGAGAGAGAGAGAGAGAGAGAGAGAAGGAAAGAGAGACTATTTTGCTTGTTGTGGAGAAAATCATAACCTCAGCCACATGGAGGGTCCCTGACTCACCATAACTCCCTACACCAGGGTTTCTTAAACTATTGGTCGGGACACAATGTCAGCCCTGGGCATGTGAGGTGGGTTGTGAGTTATGAGTTATCGATAGTCACACACTATTTCTTCTTCATTTGAGTCGTTGGAGGACAATTTGGGTCATGGGACAGTACATTTCTAATTTGGGTCAAGTGCAGAAAGTTATTAAAAAAAATTCCCTACACTATTACATCCATGCAGGGTCCCATATAGGCTGAATAGTGAAGAGAGAATAGTACTGAAATTGTGTACTTTACATAAAAATGTAAATGTACACCTACTGTATGCCGTTACATAGACTTGCTTCTATGTTAACCGTCCAGTCCTGCTGTATATCGGCAGTTGTATAAGTTATGACCTGCTGCCTTGTGGAGTGTTGTAATGACCTGTAAAATATTGAAATCATAGTGGTTGCGGCCGTTCGGCTACGGTCGGCTTGGGTTAACCTGCCAACTCCCTACCCTGCCAACTGCCTGTCAATCAACTGCCTGTCAATCTGAGTGGCATGATGCCGAGGTCCGTCAAGCCCTAATCACCACATACGGGACTGCCTGTGACACTGGTCCAATTTACAGCACAGAGAAACACACAGGCAGGCAGGGTAGGCAGGCAGGCAGGCAGGCAGCCAGTCCAAAACCCCATGTATATTTTTGCCTAAGCCGAGGGCTGGGACTTGAGGCTGCCCACAGCGCCTGTGTGCTCAGCAGCCATCTGTTTCAATGGGCATCACGTGGCACTGAACACACCAGCTACCGACCTGGTACAGGGTACAGCTAAGCCCCAATATGGACACCAAGGACAGTGTTTAAAGGGGTAGAGGGAAAAGAAGAGCAGGCATTTTGGCTTTGTTCACTTTGCAGGTGGAGGGCAGAGGGATCCAGGCCACCTCCTGTCCCGTGAAGGACTTGAGCTCCTCTGCTCCGAAATGTATTCAGCAGAACCAGAATTGATTTCATTCTTCTCTCTAACTGGCTGCGAAGGTTTAGCTGGAATCATTCCCCTGTGGGAATCCTGTGCACTGACTGAAATGCCTGTAGCTGTGCTGTCTCTCTCGCTCTCTTTCTCTCGCTCTCTGTGCTCATAAAAGCTTTGCTTATATCCCTCCTCCTCTCGTTCTCTCTGAAGCCGTCATGTGCTGCTGCTGACAAAAGGAATATTTTGGGATTATTTTCACAACCTATTCCTGAAAACATAGTAGACAAGGATTTGGGCTTTGCTCCTTAATCTGCAATGACCATTGCAAGTGATACAATTCCGTCCTGTTAATTTATACTATTGACAAAATCCAAACAAAACAAGGTGAATAGTGTTGCATCTAGCTTTAAAATCCCGCCAAACAAAATGTCTTAGATATTTCTGGATTACCCTTCAGAAGTCCTTTTGAAACCAATCCTTTCTCCCAATGAAATAGGCTTCTAATGAAGCTATAGGCCTACACCTACAATCCCAGCACTGAATTATTCAATTTCCATGTTCCAAGTAGCTGCCCTTGACAATACCCTTTTGATGTCAGATGAGACGAGACCACTGTAAACATAAATTACTTAGACTCAGACTATGTCCCAAATTGCACCCTATTCCCTTATAGTGCACTACTTTGGACCAGGGCCCATAGCTTAGGTCACTATATAGGTGCCATTTGGGACTTTAGAGTAGATTTTTATGAACGTGCAAGGATGGATATAGGACAGGCTATAGGAGGAAAGTGACTAATTTGTTGTATGGGGGGTATAGGTCCCTTTAGGCCTAGAGCAGGAACCTTTCACGCACTACAGAACCACCCTCTTATCATAAACTGAAAAATCACTGTGTTTTGGTCTCTGGGTTAGACAATGGACATGTGGTCTTGTTTTGAGTGGTGTTGAAGGTTCATATGACTTTTATCTTTGTCTGGTTTCAGTTCTAAAGCCAGTATTTTCTAATGGACGTTTCGATCTTGCACTTGAATGTCAAGGACCTTCTCTTAAAAACAACATACATGATACCAAGCACTCCTTTTGTGCTGTCTTGTGATTCAAGAGAAGCTTAAACATTGTTATTGGGATTGAAGCACGTATATGGCTGGTCATTTTTATCATAGGGCTTGTAGTGGGTAAAATGCTAAATTAAGTGGTCTATTGTCCTAAACAATTTTGTATTTTTTGTGCTGAGGGGAATGGAATTGTGTAATGACCTTGACTCGTTTAAAAAGACGATAGCGCAAGAATGCTCCTCAATAGAATAGGTAAACATCTAACTAACCTCTGTATATGGGCTTTTTCAGGTGAAGGAAAAGTATTTTGTTATTCTCTATGGACCATGGTCAAAAGTAGTGCACTATATAGGGAATAGGGAACCATTTGGGACACAGCCACAGTGAGAGCCGTGGCCCCAGGGCCACTGTATGGTGAAACAGGTGTAGTTAGTCAGATGATTCAGGGGACAGGTTTGCTTGGGCAGTTATGGGACTAAAGGTGAGTGAATTTAGTGATGAGCATGGACCTGCGCTGTTATTATAGCTAATTACTTTCTTCAGGGATCAGTCGAATTACAATGCAGATCTCTTCTACCTAGCCTTGGAGAGGACTCAGGCTCATTCTCAATTCGTCTCTCCTCAATTCCTTGCGTCCTCTCTCCTCACCTTCTTCTCAAAACGCGTTGGAGGAGGAGGTCAAAGGAACCAAAAATATTCTCAAGGCGAGGAAAGAGGACGTGAAGAATTGAGAAAGATCCACAGAACACAACCTCCCAAGCTGTCATTTTCTTCAAAATCTCATTCTGATGTTGTTTCTCTTTATGCTTATTGATGGACCAGTGTTATTGTTGGAGAGAGAGGCATGTTATTAACATGGAGGCTGTTGATTGCATGGCCATTAGTCAGATGTGATGCATGATAGCTGTGCAGAGTTCACTTCACTTTCTGTCACCACCCTACAAAGCAGGGTGGACCTGATGATGTATATCTATGGTTGGACCACCCTCACACACCCTCATCACTGTAAATCTCTACCAGGCACCGGAAGACACTGAGAAAACAGTCCATGTACCTGCATCCAGATTCAGGTATCTTTTAGATACTCTTCCTTGTATACTCCACCCTTGGTTCACGTGAACACCTCAGTGGTGTATAGTTTGTGAGCCTGCTCTATCCTAACAGGTGGCCAGCCATTCACCTCTCTAACGGTAGCTTAGTCTACACGTCCACACACCTGGAAAGTAGTATCTACCACTTCCCACCATAGTCAGCTGTCAATACTTTGACAGACCGTCTGGAAGTTATGGTGGGGCCATTGACATAGCTGTATCTGTGTGAGGATCACAGCCTCTCCTTCACAATATTTACTGACTTACATTGCTCTTCTTCATTATAGTAATAAGGAAATGAAGTAGCATGTAGGGAAATATAGACTTCAATTAATCTTTTAATGGTGCATTAATTGCTGCACAATCTATCTTAGAATGTGATAGATGTTGTAATCCAAGGACATAAGAGAATGAATGACAATTTCTAATTGCCTGTGAATGATATGGTATATTCCACCTGTATCTTCTAAAAGTGAAAAGGTATCATGGGCAAAGACAGAAGAAGCTGCATCCAAAATGGCACCCTATCCCCTATTTAGTGAACTATTTTTGACCAGGGCCTATAGGCCTTTGGTCAAAAGTAGTCTACTATATATAGGGAATACGGTGCCATTTGGGAAGCTGACAAAATATCTTAATTCCATGTACAGTGGGGCAAAAAAGTATTTAGTCAGCCACCAATTGTGCAAGTTCTCTCACTTAAAAAGATGAGAGAGGCCTGTAATTTTCATCATAGGTACACTTCAACTATGACAGACAAAATGAGGAAAACAAATCCAGAAAATCACATTGTAGGATTTTTAATGAATTTATTTGCAAATTATGGTGGAAAATAAGTATTTGGTCACATACAAACAAGCAAGATTTCTGGCTCTCACAGACCTGTAACTTCTTCTTTAAGAGGCTCCTCTGTCCTCCACTCGTTACCTGTATTAAATGGCACCTGTTTGAACTTGTTATCAGTATAAAAGACACCTGTCCACAAGCTCAAACAGTCACACTCCAAACTCCACTATGGCCATGACCAAAGAGCTGTCAAAGGACACCAGAAACAAAATTGTAGACCTGCACCAGGTTGGGAAGACTGAATCTGCAATAGGTAAGCAGCTTGGTTTGAAGAAATCAACTGTGGGAGCAATTATTAGGAAATGGAAGACATACAAGACCACTGATAATCTTCCTCGATCTGGGGCTCCACGCAAGATCTCNAACATCATGCTTTGGGGCTGTTTTTCTGCAAAGGGACCAGGACGACTGATCCGTGTAAAGGAAAGAATGAATGGGGCCATGTATCGTGAGATTTTGAGTGAAAACCTCCTTCCATCAGCAAGGGCATTGAAGATGAAACGTGGCTGGGTCTTTCAGCATGACAATGATCCCAAACACACCGCCCGGGCAACGAAGGAGTGGCTTCGTAAGAAGCATTTCAAGGTCCTGGAGTGGCCTAGCCAGTCTCCAGATCTCAACCCCATAGAAAATCTTTGGAGGGAGTTGAAAGTCCGTGTTGCCCAGCGACAGCCCCAAAACATCACTGCTCTAGAGGAGATCTGCATGGAGGAATGGGCCAAAATACCAGCAACAGTGTGTGAAAACCTTGTGAAGACTTACAGAAAACGTTTGACCTCTGTCATTGCCAACAAAGGGTATATAACAAAGTATTGAGATAAACTTTTGTTATTGACCAAATACTTATTTTCCACCATTATTTGCAAATAAATAAATAAAAAATCCTACAATGTGATTTTCTGGATTTCTTTTTCTCATTTCGTCTGTCATGTACCTATGATGCAAATTACAGGCCTCTCTCATCTTTTTAATTTGGAGAACTTGCACAATTGGTGGCTGACTAAATACTTTTTTGCCCCACTGTATCTGCCACATAAATGTTGGGTAATTCCCCAGTAGTTTATGTGATTCCTGTTTCTGTAGAAAAAAATGAGAATCAGAGTTTATCGCATTTGGACAAATCCTCCTGGCCACACTGCGGTAATGAAGCTCAAGCCATCAAGAGAAAGGAAACTTTACCTCTTGTACTTTTTTTATTACTAGTTATTACTGCACTGTTGGAGCTAGAAATAACATCTGCAAATCTGTGTACACGACAACTAAACTTTGATTTGATTTTGATTTAAACGTGAACAAACATTTCAGTAACGGGTGCCAAAAATCGAATTAACTGATTGGATTAGTTAAAAAAAATTTTTTACATTGCCTACAGAAAGTAGTCACACCACTTGAGTTTTTCTAAATCTTGTTTTTATTGTATTTTTTGGTCAACAATCTACATAAAACACTCTGTGATGTCAAAGTGGACAAAAACCCCAACATATTTTTTTAATTATGGAAAATAAAACACTAACATATTTTGATTAGATAAGTATTCAACCTCTTGAGTCAATACGTGTTAGAATCACATTTGGCATTGATTAAAGTCCTTCTGGGTAAGTCTCTAAAAGCTTTGCACACATTATTCTTTAAAACATTATTCAAACTCTGTCAAGTTGGTTGTTGCTCATTGCTAGACAGCCATTTTCAAGTCTTGCCATAGATTTTCAAGCAGATTTAAGTCCAAGCTGTAACTAGGCCACTCAGGAACATTCAATGTCGTTTTGGTAAGCTACTCCTGTGTATATTTGGCCTTGTGTTTTAGGTAATCGTCCTGCTGAAAGGTGAATTTGTCTCCCAGTGTCTGTTGGAAAGCAGACTGATTTTGCCTGTGCTTAGCTCTATTCTATTTATTTGTATCCAGATTCTTTTAGTTTTTGCAGTATTTCTTTAGTGCCGTACTCAAACAGGATACATGTTTTAGAGTATGTTTTATTCTGTACAGACTTCCTTCTTTTCACTCTGTCATTTATGTTAGTATTGTGAACTACAACTACAACAATGTTGATCCAACCTGTCTCCTATTGCAGCAGTTAAAATCCGTAACTGTTTTAAAATCATCATTGGCCTCATGGTGAAATCCCTGAGCGATTTCTGTTCTCTCCAGAAAATGAGTTAGGAAGGGCGCCTGTGTCTTTGTAGTGACTGGGTATATTTATACACCATCCAAAGTGTAATTAATAACTGCACCATGCTCAATGGGATATTCATTGTCTGTTTTTATATATTTTTTCCAATCAACACTTCCTAGCGAACCACTGGAAAACCTCCCTGGTCTTTGTGGTTGAATCTGTGCTTGAAATGTACTGCTCGACTGAGGGACATTACAGATAATTGTATGTGTGGGATACAGAGATGGGGTAGTCATTTACAAATCATGTTAACCCATAAGAGTCTAAGCCCTGTCTAAGCCAGGGTCCGAGAAGACCTCTAGTCCACAGATTCCACACATTTAGTGTTGATTTAACACTCTCAGTGTAACATCTTTTTAACACTAGATCATTTCCTGTGTAAATATACCCTAACACAGTGGCATTAGAAAACTACTGGGGCCTCATTTATGCTCAATTTTTCCTGCAAACGTTGGTATTTATCAAATTTAACATGACAAGAAGGTGTGAGTATTTCCACGCAAATCTCAGCCCATGCATATGCACAACTTCTAGTGGTTGAATTGTATTACAAGCAAATATTGTTATTTTGGGGGAAATGGAGGTGTTTGACACACAGGAATTATAATAAAGGTAGGCTAATAAAAAAACGTTAAAATGTAGGCTAAAGATAAAAGAAGAATTTGCCATTGGTAAGGAGATTGCATTGCAGCATGTAGCCTGATATGTTTCTTTGAGTTTTATTATATGGGCCTAAATCATATTTTCTGACATGACTGGTTTATTCCTACTACACAACAAATATTAGGCTGCCATTTTTCCATCGCTCATTCAATAGCATGCTCAAAAGTAAATACACAGGTAGCCTTGACAGTTTGGGTATGCTGAAGTATTGATGTGAGATAGGAACGCAACATCATAGCCTATTTAGTCTCAGAGCCTATACCAAGACAGGAGATGGAAACACAATAATCTATTGACAAACAAAATATTCAACAACAATTCATATTTTGCATAGTGTGAGCGGTAGTATTTACTTTAACAGTCATACTGATGTTTTAGTCACCCTTTGAGTGACTAAAACATCAACCATAATATTTTTTCCAGATAAAAATGCTCCACATTTTTGGGGGAATTGCTTTATCTCTCATGTCAAACTACCAGAAAGTCTGAAAAGACAGGCTGAGTGGGCAGGGAGCTCAACTTGACTGACAGTTCCTTGAAATCGTCTATGTCAAGCAACATGAATGCATGAGCAGCGTTGCAGTGAGATTATCTTAAGCATATTTGCTGATACACAAAGCAACTCAAACAACATTGAATGTACATGCAACATCAAATCCTGTCATACATCACATCATGGCTTCACAAATTATTTTTTGTCATACTGTTTGGTTATTGTAACAGCATCAATAAAGGCAACATGTTGGTTGTATAACTTCACTAGCCCAAATGGAATTGTCAGCACTTTATCAAGATAGCTAGCTAGTTCATACTACACAAGGTGAAGTCTAGGTATGTTTAATTAAATATACATACACTACCGTTCAAAAGTTTGGGGTCACTTAGAAATGTCCTTATTTTTTAAAGAAAAGCACATTTTTTTGTCCATTTAAATAATATAAAATTGATCAGAAATACAGTGTAGACATTGTAATTTACTATTGTAGCTGGAAACTGCATATTTTTTATGGAATATCTACATAGGTGTACAGAGGCCCATTATCAGCAACCATTACTCATGTGTTCCAATGGCATGTTGTGTTAGCTAATCCAAGTGTATCATTTTAAAAGGCTAATTGATCATTAGAAAACCCTTTTGCAATTATGTTAGCAGAGCTGAAAATTGTTGTCCTGATTAAAGAAGCAATAAAACGGTCCTTCATTAGACTAGTTGAGTATCTGGAGCATCATCATTTGTGGGTTCGATTACAGGCTAAAAATGGCCAGAAACAAAGAACTTTCTTCTGAAACTCGTCAGTCTATTCTTGTTCTGAGAAATGAAGGCTATTCCATGCAAAAAATTGCCAAGAAACTGATGCTGTGTACTACTCCCTTCACAGAACAGGGTAAACTGCCTCTAACCAGAATAGAAAGAGGAGCGTGAGGCCCCGGTGCACAACTGAGCAAGAGGACAAGTACATTAGAGTGTCTAGTTTGAGAAACAGAAACCTCAAAAGTCCTCAACTGGCAACGTCATTAAATAGTACCCGCAAAACACCAGTCTCAACGTCAACAGTGAAGAGGTGACTCCGGGATGCTGGCTTTCTAGGCAGTTGCAAAGAAAAATCTCAGACTAGCCAATAAAAAGAAAAGGGATAGGTTCCTATTAAGGGATAGGCGTCCCGCTAGCGGAACAACTTCCGGTGAAACTGGAGGGCGCGTAATTCAAATAAATAATCATAAATATTATGGATTTTAAAGATTTAGGTACATATGTGTCTTATTTCGGCTGAAAGCTTAAATTCTTAATAATTTAACTGTACTGTCCAATTTACAGGAGCTATTACAGCGAAAACATGCCATGCGATTGTTTGAGGACGGCGCCCCACCTCAAAATATTTTTCCACCGGCACAGGTTTCATACATTCACATATAACGATTAAATATTCACTTACTTTTTGAAAGTCTTCCTCTGATTTGTCATCCAAAGGGTCCCAGCTATAACATGTAGTGTCGTTTTGTTAGATAAAATCCTTCTTTATATCCCAAAAAGTCTGTTTAGTTGGTGCCTTGTTCAACTTGCAGAGAAAGGAATCTGAAAACCTACCCCTAAACTTTGTTTCAACAAGTCTAAATACATTTCTATTTACCCCTCAAATACCCTAAAATGTAATCAAACCATAATATATCTTTTGGAAAGAAGTATGTTCAATAGGAAACCGATTTTAGCAGGTGTGTAATTTCTTCATGGCACGCACTTACACAGATTTCCAAGACTGTGTCCTTCTACTAAAACTGTTATTTCTTATTTGTTTTTGAAGTTACAAGCCTGAAATCTTTAACATAGACTGCTGACACCCTGTGGAAGCCATAGGAATTGCTTCCAGGATACAATATGACCTTTCTCTTGCATTTCTAAGAGGATGGTCTCTCAACAAAAAAATACATTATTTTAACATTTCTACAAACTTCAAAGTGTTTTCTTTCCAATGGTACCAATTATATGCCTATCCTGGCTTCAGGGCCTGAGCTACAGGCAGTTTACTTTTGGCACGTCATTCAGGCAAGAAACTGAGAAAAAATGGGCCTATCCCTAAGTTAAGATTGGCAAAAGAACACAGCCACTGGACAGAGGAACTCTGCCTAGAAGGCCAGCATCCCAGCCCCCTGCCATTGGAACACAGGAGTGATGGTTGCTGATAATGGTCTCTACACCTACAGTATGCAGATATTCCATAAAAAAAATCTGCTGTTTCCAGCTACAATAGTCATTTACAACATTAACAATGTCTAAACTGTATTTCTGATCAATTTGATGTTATTTACATTTTTCTTTAAAAAACAAGGACATTTCTAAGTGACCCCTAACTTTTAAAAGGGGGTGTATATATGTAGAGAAGGGGTAGAGAGAAGGAGTGAGATGGAAAGAGAGAGAGAGGGAGAGAAAGAGAGATAGAGCAAAAGGGGGAGGGGGATGAGAGAGAACGAAGGAGAATAAGGGAGCATGTAAAAGAGAGATAGAAAGAGAAAAGGGGAGAGATAGTGTGGCAGCTTTCCTCCCAGAGGGGGGTGTAGCCAGCAGTATCTGTGAGGTAGCGATACAACAGAGCTGTAGAGCTGACACTGCACTCCTGTCGCAGCACCCAGGGACCACATCCTCCTCTGCACAGTCTACATCCCAATTGACACCCTATTCCCTAGATAGTGCACTACTTTTGACCAGGGCCCATAAGGGTCAAAAGTAGTGCACTATGTAGGGAATAGGGTGCCAAGTGGGAGGCAAAAACACTCACTCAGTCCAGCATGGTGCTGCCTGCCTCCAGCAACAAACTGACAAGGTGTGAGCACATACAGTGGCTTGCGAAAGTATTCACCCCCCTTGGCACTTTTCCTATTTTGTTGCCTTACAACCTAGAATTAAAATAGATTTTTGGGGGGTTTGTATAATTTGATTTACACAACAAGCCTATCACTTTGAAGACGCAAAATATTTTTTTATTGTGAAACAAACAAGAAATAAGACAAAAAAATCTGAAAGCCTTGCATAACTATTCACCCCCCCAATTACAAATGGGGTATGTCTCTATAAGCTTGGCACATCTAAACACTGGTATTTGTGCCCATTCCTCAAGGCAAAACTGCTCCAGCTCCTTCAAGATGGATGGGTTTCGCTGGTGTCCAGCAAATTGGATTGAGGTCTGGGCTTTGACTAGGTCATTCCAAGACATTTAAATGTTTCCACTTAAACCACTCGAGTGTTGCTTTAGCAGTATTCTTAGGGTTATTGTCCAGCTGGAAGGTGAACCTCCATCCCAGTCTCAAATCTCTGGAAGACTGAAACAGGTTTCCCTCAAGAATGTCCCTGTATTTAGTGCCATCCATCATTCCACCAGTTTTCCCAGTCCCTGCCGATGAAAAACAACCCCACAGTGTGATGCTGCCACCACCATGTTCTCTGGGTGATGAGAGGTGTTGGGTTTGCGCCAGACACAGCGTTTTCCTTGATGGCCAAAAAGCTAAATTTTAGTCTCATCTGATCAGAGTATCTTCTTCCATATGTTTGGGGAGTCTCCCACATGCCTTTTGGCAAACACCAAACGTGTTTGCTTATTTGTTTCTTTAAGCAAAGGCTTTTTTTCTGGCCACTCATCCGTAAAGCTTAGCTCTGTGGAGTGTACGACTTAAAGTCGTCCTATCGACAGATACTGCAATCTCCGCTGTGGAGCTATGCAGCTCCTTCAGAGTTATCTTTGGTATCTTTGTTGCCTGTCTGATTAATGCCCCCCTTGCATGGTCCATGAGTTTTGGTGGGCAGCCCTCTCTTGGCAGGTTTCTTGTGGTGCCATATTCTTTAAAAAAATGTCTAATGTATTTAATGGTGCTCCGTGGGATGTTCAACGTTTCGGATATTTTTTGTAACCCAACCCTGATCTGTACTTCCCCACAACTTTGTCCCTGATATGTTTGGAGAGCTCCTTGGTCTTCATAGTACCGCTTGCTTGGTGGTGCCCCTTGCTTAGTGGTGTTGCAGACTCTAGGGTCTTTCAAAACAGGTGTAAATATACTGAGCTCTTATGACAGATCATGTGACACTTAAATTGCGAACAGGTGGACTTTATTTAACTAATTATGTGACTTCTGAAGGTAATTGGTTGCACCAGATCTTATTTAGGGGCTTCATAGCAAAGGGGACGAATACATATGCACGCACCACTTTTCCGTTATTTATTTTTTAGAATTTTTTGAAATAAGTAATTTTTTTTCATTTCACTTCACCAATTTCGACTATTTTGTGTATGTCCATTACATGAAATCCAAATAAAAATCTATTTTAATTACAGGTTGTAATGAAACAAAATAGGAAAAATGCCAAGTGGGATGAATACTTTTGCAAGGCACTGTAGACATATACAGGCACATACAGTATGTACATATACGTATACGCACAACATATTGCATGGCTCTGTACATACAGTGAAATATGAAAAGGCATGCGTAACAAAAAGAGTACACAGTCTCTCTCCCACACATGAACAAACAGACACCACAAACATATTCCATGAACGCTCTCCAGACCCTCGAAGTGAACTGGGGACCCAGATCAGACACTATATCCTCAGGCAACCCGTTGTGCCGGAAGACGTGTGTAAACAGGGCCTCTGCAGTCTGTAGGGCCGTAGGGAGACCGGGCAGAGGGAGGAGATGGCAGGACTTAGAAAAATGATTCACAACGACCAGGATCGTGGTGTTACCCTGTGAGGGAGGAAGATCGGTGAGAAAATCCACCGACAGTTGCGACCATGGCCGTTGTGGAACGGTTAAGGGGTGTAGCTTACCTCTGGGCAGGTGCCTAGGAGCCTTACACTGGGCGCACACCGAGCAGGAAGACACAAACCCTCACGTCCTTAGCCAAGGTGGGCCACCAGTACTTCCCACTCAGACAGCGCACCGTCCGACAGATGCCTTGATGACCAGAGGAGGGTGACGTGTGGGCCCAATACATCATCCGGTCACGGACAGCAGACGGAACGTACAGACGCCCAGCTGGACACTGGAGGGGAGTTGGCTCTGCATGTAGCGCCTGCTCAATGTCCGCGTCCAGCTCCCACACTAATGGTGCCACCAGGCAGGAGGCCGGGAGTATGGGGGTGGGATCCATGGGCCGCTCCTCTGTGTCATACAGCCGGGACAGTGTGTCTGCCTTCACATTCTGGGAACCTGGTCTGTAGGAAAGGGTGAAAACAAAACGGGTGAAAAACATGGCCCACCTTGCCTGGCGAGGGTTCAGTCTCCTCGCTGCCCGGATGTACTCCAGATTGCGGTGGTCAATCCAGATGAGCAAAGGGTGTTTAGCCCCCTCAAGCCAATGTATCCACGCCTTCAAAGCCTTGACGACAGCCAACAGCTCCCGGTCCCCCACGTCATAGTTTCGCTCCGCCGGGCTGAGCTTCTTCGAGAAGAAGGCACAGGGGCGGAGCTTCGGTGGTGTACCCGAGCGCTGAGAGAGCACGGCTCCTATCCCAGCCTCGGATGCGTCCACCACTATGAACGCCAAAGAGGGATCCGGATGGGCCAGCACGGGAGCCGAGGTGAACAGAGCCTCAGGTGACCAAAAGCCCTGTCCGCCTCAGCCGACCACTGCAAACATACCGGTCCCCCCTTCAGCAGTGAGGTAATGGGAGACGCTACCTGACCAAAACCTCGGATAAACCTCCGGTAGTAATTGGCAAACCCTAGAAACCGCTGCACCTCGGCCAATTACGGACGGCTGAAATGCGGTCACTCTCCATCTCCATCCCTGCGATGCAAATGCGATACCCTAGGAAGGAGACGGACTGTTGGAAGTACAGGCATTTCTCAGCCTTGACGTACAGGTCATGCTCCAACAGTCAACCAAGCACCCTGCGCAGGGACACATGCTCGGCGAGTGTAGCGGAGTATATCAGAATGTCATCAATACACCACTACACCCTGCCCGTGCAGGTCCCTGAAAATCTCATCTACAAAGGCTTGGAAGACTGATGGAAAATTCATAAACCCGTACGGCATAACGAGGTACTCATAATGCCCTAAGGTAGTGCTGAATGGATACGCACCAGGTTGTAAGCGCTCCTGAGATCTAATTTCGTGAAGAAGCACGCACCGTGCATTGACTCTATCGCCGTGGCGATGAGAGGTAGCGGGTAACTGTACCTCACAGTGATCTGATTTAGGCCTCGATAGTCAATACATGGGCGCAGACCTCCCTCCGAGTTCTTCACAAAAAATAAACTCTAGGAGGCGGGTGAAGTGGAGGGCCGAATGTACCTCTGATGCAAGGATTCGGTGATATATGTTTCCATAGCCTCCGTCTCCGCCTGTGACAGGGGATACACGTGACTCCTGGGAAGTGCGGCGTCTACCAAGAGATTTATCGCACAATCACCCCATCGATGGGGTGGTAATTGAGTCGGCAAGAGAAGGCGAGAGCCAAATCGGCATATTCGGGGGGAATGCGCACGGTGGAGACCTGGTCTGGACTTTCCACCGTAGTAGCACCAACGAAAACCCCTAAACACCTCCCCAAGCACTCCCAACACCACCACCCCATAAGAGCCCTCTGTTGCCAGGAAACAGTGGGGTCATGACGGGCTAACTAGGGTAGGCCTAGCACCACGAGAAATGCAGGAGAGTCAATAAGAAAGAGACTGATTCTCTCCATGTGATCCCCCTGCGTCACCATACCCAGAGGAGTTGTGGCCTCCCTAATCAACCCTGACCCCAATGGTCGACTATCTAGGACGTGAACAGGGAAGGGCATGGCCACTGGAACAATGGGGATTCCTAAACTATGCGCAAATGATCTGTCTATAAAATTCCCAGCCATGCCTGAATCGACGAGCGCCTTATGCTGGGAATGCAGGGAAAACTCAGGAAAAGCAACAAACAGAAACATGTGCGCAACAGAGGGCTCTAGGTGAGCATGGTGCCGACTCACCTGGGGTGACGCGAGAGTGCCCTGCCTGCTGCCTCGACTCCCAGAGGAACCAATCCGGCACCGACCGGCAGTGTGACCTCTGCGGCCACAGATGGTGCACGAACCTGAACCTCCTCCGGTCTCCCTAAGCGCAGCACCTCCCAGCTCCATGGGCATCGGAGCGGTGGTGCTGGGGGATGGAACAGACAGACCCCCCTCTGAACGTCCGTGGGTAGCCAGCAGGCTATCCAACCGAATGGACAGGTCCACCAGCTGGTCAAAGGTGAGGGTGGTGTCCCTGCAGGGCTACTCCCGACGGACGTCCATCCCGCGCCGGCGGCCAGGGTCCGAAAGTCCATCGCGAACTCCAGGGCGCTCCTCGTCCCCTGCCTCAAATGGAAGAGACTCCTCGAAATGGTCCAACGCTGCATCTCCTCTCCCCCCCATGGCGTTGGCCCACTCCAGGGCTTTCCCTGAGAGGCATGAGACGAGGGCGGACACCTTCTCACGGCCCGAAGGAGAGGGGTGAACGGTTGCCAGGTAGAGCTCCAGCTGCAACAGGAAACCCTGGCAGCGTGGAACCGTCCCATCGTACTCCCGGGGAAGGTCAAGATGAATCCCACTGGGACCGGAGGAAGGGGGGGTGAGTAGTGGAGAGCCTGGTTGTGCTGGCGGAGGTGCTGAAGGAACTCCCTGGATGACGCGGTCCATGGCGGCGCCGAGATGGTGGAGCATCGCCGCGTGCTCCTCGACGCGCTCCTCGACGCGCTCCTCGACCCCTATACCAGGGGAAACTGCTCCTGCTGACTCCATTTCGCTGGTGGGGAATTGTGTCATGTGGTGGGTGTAGCTGGTGTAGTGAAATCAGGCGCAGGAGAGCAGAGATGAGTGGACTAAGTACTTTACTAGGCAATGTAAAACCGAACGCAACCGCGTCACAAAACAAATGCCCAAAACCAAATAAGGCAGTACAAAGTACAAGATACACGTAAATTACCGGCTGCCACGAAGCACGGGTGAATAAACATACAAACCCGGCGTGAACCGGCATGCCAATAAACAATTCCCCACACAGACATGGGGGAAACAGAGGGTTAAATAAACAACAGTAATGAGGGCAAATTAAAACCAGGTGTGATGGAAAACAAGACAAAATAAATGAAAAGTGGATCGCCGCCCGAACAAGGAGAGGAACCGACTTCGGCGTGACACACACAAGCACACACAGACAAGCAGACGTTGTTGCTTACGCACACACGCACACATCTTTAAAGACTTTACTTGGCCTGCTCAGGCTAATCCTATCAACAAAGCAGGGGTCAATCAACAGACTTCCACACACACCTCCAAAACGAATGTATATATTGCAGAGAAAACTCCCTTGATGTAAAACTCGATTTATGATTCATTCAGTTCCACGGGGGCCCAACAAACAGTGACACATTACAGTAATAAAATCAATTTTGCATGCATGCTGGAGATCAATACACTGAGCATGAATACATCTTTCATCAGACGCTGCTGCAAGGGTTTATTGACCATGACTGCGTCCTAAATGGCACCCTATTCCTTATATAGTGCACTACTCTTGACCAGAGCCCTATGGGCCCTGGTAAAAATTCTGCACTACATTGGAAATAGGGTGCCATTTAGGGACGCAGACCAGCTGTGATAAGATACATTCATTTGACAGGCCCACCCTACAGGCCGGGGGGTTTATCCTCATACCTGTCTGCTCTCACACAGGCACCTTGTTAGACACATCTAGCCAATGACAGCCCTGGGATCTATCTCACACCAGTGCGAGGACAATGCTCCTTGACCTGGGCTGTTCAGGCTCAGTCACAGGGCTTTGCTAATGCTAGAAAAGTTGTGCATGAAGGTGGATATAACCAGAGTCATAGATAGCTAGTCTTGAGATGTTGTTCTTGCACCCCTGGTTATGGTTTAATGTTGTGTTCTTTGTTCAAGCTATACTGGGCCGGGTTAAGCCTCTTTGGCCCAATGTTATTCATATGTTTTATAATTTCATCCTTAATAACCAGGTGTTTCTATGTCAAACAGTTTTGTTCTATTTCAGTCTACTGTGGTGTGTATAAAGTGTAATATTGGGATGCACACTTTTTTTAAGCCCATAACCATATGTGTGAGGTGCATACTTTTGTTTCAAAGTAGATTTTCTTAAGACTACCAAGAATCACTCTGTGTTACTCTGATTTAGCCCACCGCAGTAAAAGGTTAAGAGCTTTCTAGATGGCAACATTTGTTGATCGCCAGCTTACAGTTGTAATTCTACAACCAATACTTGACTAATTTCAAACAGAAGATTTGAAGAAAGGGCTTTTCTATAGCCACAGGTATCTTTAGTCCTTACAGACTTATTACAAAGATGTCCAAACTGTCTCCCTGTAGTGTAACATTGTGTTCCTAATGGACCAGCAGAAGTTGAGTGAAAAATAGCTATTTGAGTGGAAGTTTTGATAACAAAGTCAATGTTAACATCATTACGTCATAATTGTGAGATGCAGCCGGGAAGTTCACATAACTGAACTGGCCACAACAATACTCTATCCTTCAGGCACACTTTTAGATTTAGATTAAACTGGAAATGTAACTGGAACTAGGAGTCTAAAACATACATGGCTTGGTGAAAATGTTTCCGTAGGCTTGATGAACAGTGATCATTACATTTGTTTGGGAGGTCTTGATAGACAATTCCATGCCAAAACACTCTTACTGTACATTACAGGTTTTACATGAAGATACTGTGGTGCAGGGGTTTTGAAATCTTACCCTACGAAGTCCGGACTACTGCTGGTTTACCAGATAATGAATTGCACCCACCTGGTGTCTAAATCAGTCCCTAATTTGAAGGGAATAATGAAAAAATACAGTGGAACTGATTTCGAGGTCCAAATTTGAATTGGACTGCTGTAGAGAGAAAAGCTCAGTCCCATGGTCATTTCTCCAACCACACATAGCCTCCTAATGTAGGTATCTTCTCTTTCTTCACACACTTCATTAGTGTGGAATAAAACAGAAAAACCCTATCCGTGGCCGTGGCCACACAGAAACTCTGTTATTCATCGCTCTTCCTCTGAAGCATCCCTGTGACATTCTGTGTGATCCGTAGGGCTGGAAGTCAGAGACTCAGCGACCCTCTTCCTCAATTCCTTACATGTTTAATGTCATCAGCCTGCAGCACCAGGTCAAAGGTGACTTCCTGTAGGAATCACACGGCTTTGTTATTCCTGTAATGCTTCTTACTACTATGAGGCCTTTTAAGAGAGAGAACACACAGGACCGGACGTGACTACTCGATTGAGTTCCAATTGGCACCCTTTCCCTTTATAGTGCCCATAGGGCTCTAATCAAAAGTAGTGCACTATATAGGGAATAGGGTGACATTTGGGACACGTACTTGTCCTCCCTTCCAGCCCTGATAAAGGGTTGTGCTGATGCTGTGAGCTTTTCTGCTAACACTTTCCCACCCTGGTTGACAATGTACCCTCGTCTCTCCCTACACGCTTAGAAAAAAAGGTTGGGAAAGGGGTGTTAGGAATCTCCTGGTTTACAGGCCTGCAAGTCACATTATGCTTCCTTGCAAAGTGATGTGTAATTCCTACTGGAATCTAGCCAGAGTTAGGATATCCAACAAGTAGAATTGTTATTCACTCATAACCTCCATTCAGAATGACTACCAGGGTAGGGAAGATTAACCACTGAGACTACGTCACCTCAATCATTTAAACTGGAACTGTCACATTGGTATAAAGGATCGGGAGACAGGCGCAGGAATGCGTAATAGGGTTTTTTATTGACCCAAATTACAGCGTGCCATGTAAAGGCACGGGGACGAAGACCAAACAAACACGTATACAAAACACAGGGTGGAAACCCAAGCAAAAGAGCAAGGAGTACCTCGAATAAATAGACAATCGCACAAAGATACCACATGGGACAAGACCCTTAATCATCGGCGCAATACACGTGACACAAAAGCCAAAACAACACAGCACAGGTGCTCACACGACCAACAGACATTGTAACAATAATTGTCAGGACAATGGTGAACAAAGGGCACACTTATACAATTACTAATAAAATGGGAATAGGGACCAGGTGTGTGTAATGACAGTTCCGGAGGGATCAGTGACAGGAACAACCATCTCAGTAACAGGTGCAATAACCACTAACAGATTGGATTAGTTTAGAAAATGGTATGTTATTTATTTATCTTAAAATTGATCAACCAATCAATGGAAAAACATCAGATATAACAGTCAAACAATTCAAAAAATATCCCTGCAGTAGAGCATTCTGGGAAATATTATGTATGATTATTTTTAAAACCCTTCTTGCCTTCCAAACAATCATGAAATAACATTTTCTTCCAAATACAGTTCTTAGGATGATAATAGATAGAACCCTTTGTCTTACAAAAGGGGTTCTTTTGATCAAAACAGTTATTGGTAGAACCCTATTCCTCTACAAAAAAATTCTTCTGAACCTTTTTTTCTAAGAGTGTAGACTCCCCAAGCTCCCCTTCAGTGCATCTTATAGGGGTGACTGACAGGCCCAGGCCAGAACTTGACTGTTATACTGTTAAAACCAGGTGTTTAGGATGCGAACATAACTAAACACTTTGCTGTAAGACATTTTAAATGAATCATGCCATCCATCATGCCATCCACCTAGAAGGAACCACCAATCAAAACGTATTAAAAACATTGCCTTAACTTCAAATCCTTTGTGTAGGATCTAATAGAATTGTCTACATTATAGGATAATGCTAAATCAATGTAGCCAATCATAGATATTGATGAGGAACGTTTTAAGGGGGATATATAGAGACAGGTGTGATAAGCATGAAGATGAAATTGACAATTAGAAAATAGAAACACATGCACGCAACCTGTCCAAAGCCTAATGATCAGCTGTTGATACATTTTTATGAAACAATGGTTGTGTCATGATTTCTTCTTGGGACAGACCAAGGCGCAGCGAGGTATCCAGAATACATCTTTAATAAATGAACGTAACTTAACTGAACAAAACAATGAACGAAGATCCGGACATGGAACAGAACTCGAGAATCTAACTAAGCTATGAACAAACTCTATGGCCTAAACTAAACACTATGGCATGAACCTAAACAAACACAGCACTGAGGAGCACTGAGGAGCACTGAGGAGCACTGAGGAGCACTGAGGAGCACTGAGGAGCACTGAGGAGCACTGAGGAGCACTGAGGAGCACTGAGGAGCACTGAGGAGCACTGAGGAGCACTGAGGAGCACTGAGGAGCACTGCAATCAGTAACCCACAAACCTTAGTGCAAAACCCCAAACATATATATGGTTCCCAATTAGAGGTAACGAGACTCAGCTGCCTCTAATTGGGAACCATTACCCCAACATAGAAATACACACCCTAGAACAGAAGAAACCCTACACCAAAACAAAACTAAACACTCCAGCCTGAACACTCAGGCTTGGACGTTACAGGTTGGTTATGTTGACACTGCATTTTAATTTAAGTGCTTTATCTAATTCTGTGCAACCACTTATTGATATGGGAATAAATATATTTTTTTCTCTCTTTTAGGGATGCCTATAGCACAGCTGGTCACCTAGATTCACCTTAGCAGGCCTGTATATAGCTATACGAATGATGTATTACTAAATTAATCAACTTATAATTTACACATCTCTGTCTTCTTCACTGTAACCTTCTTGCTCAATTCACACATCTCCACTGACAGCACCACTGCCAAATCTCGTTCCCGATCAATCGGTTTGCTTGTTGAATGACTATGAAAGAGGCTACAGCGTTGGCAATGAACTGGCGGGGAAGTTTTATTTATTTTTATTTTATTTTATTCCACCTTTATTTAACCAGGTAGGCAAGTTGAGAACAAATTCTCATTTACAACTGCGACCTGGCCAAGATAAAGCAAAGCAATTCGACACATACAACAACACAAACATACAGTCAATAAAACAAATCTATATACAAAGAGTGCAAATGAGGTAGGATAAGGAAGGTAAGGCAATAAATAGGCCATGGTGGCAAAGTAATTACAATATAGCATTTAAACACGAATGGTAAATGTGCAGTAGATGAATGTTCAATGTAGAAAAACTGGGGTGCAAGGAGAAATTGGGGAGGCTTTGGCGAGTTACTGAGGGGGGCGCAGGGCTGTTGACCGGGGTAGGGGTTGCCAGGTGGAAAGCATGGCCAGCCGTAGAAAAATGCTTATTGAAATTCTCAATTATTGTGGGTTTATCGGTGGTGACAGCGTTTCCTATCCTCAGTGCAGTGGGCAGCTGGGAGGAGGTGCTCTTATTCTCCATAGACTTTACAGTGTCCCAGAACTTTTTTGAGTTTGTGTTACAGGAAGCAAATTTCTGCTTGAAAAAGATAGCCTTGGCTTTCCTAACTGCCAGTGTATATTGGTTCCTGACTTCCCTGAAAAGTTGCATATCACGGGGGCTGTTCGATGCTAATGCAGAACGCCACAGGATGTTTTTGTGCTGGTCAAGGGCAGTCAGGTCTGGAGAGAACCAAGGGCTATATCTGTTCCTGGTTCTAAATTTCTTGAATGGGGCATGCTTATTTAAGATGGTGAGGAAGGCACTTTTAAAGAATAACCAGGCATCTTCTACTGACGGGATGAGGTCAATATCCTTCCAGGATACCCAGGCCAGGTCGATTAGAAAGGCCTGCTCGCTAAAGTGTTTTAGGGAACGTTTAACAGTAATGAGGGGAGATCGTTTGACCGCAAACGCATTACGGATGCAGGCAATGAGGCAGTGATCGCTGAGATTTTGGTTGAAAACAGCAGGGGTGTAGTTGGAGGGCAAGTTAGTTAGGATGACATCTATGAGGGTGCCCGTGTTTACGGCTTTGGGGTTGTACCTAGTAGGTTCAATGATGATTTGTGTGAGGTTTAGGGCATCAAGCTTAGATTGTAGGATGGCCGGTGTGTTAAGCATGTCTCAGTTTAGGTCACCTAGCAGCACGAACTCTGAAGATAGATGGGGGGCAATAAGTTCACATATGGTGTCCAGAGCACAGCTGGGGGCAGAGGGTGCTCTATAGCAAGCGGCAACAGTGAGAGACAGGCTCAGTAGATTGCAACACCGCCCCCTTTGGCCGTTCTATCTTGTCTGAAAATGTTGTAGTTAGGGATGGAAATTTCAGCGTTATTGGTGGTCTTCCTGAGCCAGGATTCAGACACGGCTAGGACATCTGGGTTGGCAGAGTGTGCTAGGGCAGTGAATAAAACAAACTTGGGAGGAGGCTTCTAATGTTAACATGCATGAAACCAAGGCTTTTACGGTTGCAGAAGTCAACAAATGATAGCGCCTGGGGAATAGGAGTGGAGCTAGGCACTGCAGGGCCTGGATTAACCTCTATATCACCAGAGGAACAGAGGAGGAGTAGGATAAGGGTACGGCTAAAGGCTATAATGAGTGGTCGTCTAGGACGTTCTGAACAGAGAGTAAAAAGAACAGGTTTCAGGGGGCGATAAAATAGATATAATGTACAGACAAAGGTATGGTAGGACATAAATACAGTGGAGGTAAACATAGGCATTGAGTGGTGATGAAAGAGATTGTCTCTAGAAACATTTAAACCAGGTGATGTCATCGCATGTGTGGGTGGTGGAACTGAAGGGTTGGATAAGGTATATTGAGCAGGGCTAGAGCCTCTGCAGTGAAATAAGACAATAAACACTAACCAGAGCAGCAATGGACAAGGCATATTGACATTGAGGAGAGGCATGCTTAGCCGAGTGATCATAAGGGTTCAGTTAGTGGTGAGGCTGGTTGGGGACACGGCGATTCAGACAGCTAGCCGGGGGTATCAAGCTAGCAAAGGCTAGCAGGCCGGCTAACAAAGACGGAGGAAGTCTGTTTATAGCCTCCTCGTACGTTTCCGTTGGTAGACCAGTCGTGATGGGTTAGTTGGGTTCCGTGTGGTTAAGGGGACCAGGCCAATTGGCAAAATAAGTAATAGTGGCCCAAGAAAATGTCCGATGGACCTGTTTAGCTAGCAACCGATATGCTCTAGACAGCTAAACGTTAGCGGGCTGCAGTTAGCTGATGGGCGTTTTGGATTTAGAATTTGGCGCCTTGCATTTCACCGGGTAGTGTCGGGAGTGGCCCGCTAGCGCCCCACTGCTCCTTAACTACTTACGGAGTGGTGGGGCGCTCCTTAAGAAGTTAAATTATGATGGCTTGCAAAGTGATGTGTAATTCCTATTGGAATCAAATCACAGTGTAAAACTACTTAGGGAGAAACGGGACGCTAGCGGGCCGTTCCCGACACTACTCGGTGAAATGTAAGGCGCCAAATTCAAAATCCAAAAGTTGAATTATTAAACATTCATCAATATACAAGTGTTGCATAGTCATCAAAAGCTCTGATTCTTGGCAATATCACAGCGTTGTCAGATTTCAAAAAGGCTTTACGGTCGAAAGCACAACATTTGATTGTTTGAGGATAGCACCTCTAACATTTATGCATTAGCATAAATTCATAACCAGCGCGGGTCACACAAAACCCATATAAGAGATAAAATAAATCACTTACCTTTCAAAGAACTTCTGCTGAGGGCATCCCAAGTGTCCAACGAAGACATCCAATGGTTCTTTTGTTAGAAAAAGAAATTTATTATATACATAAATCTCCGTTTGGTTGGCGCGTTATGTTCAGAAAGTCCACCGTCGAGTCGCCCATTGAACCGTGAAGAGAACGCGTTCAGATTATACCTATCAACTTTGTCCAAACAAATCAAACATCATTTTTAATGTATCCTTAAGTATCCTTTTATGTATATTTACTATAATATTTCAACCGGATTATAGCCTGAACGATAGGAAAGGAAAAAACCACAGAGCGCACGAGACCGTGAACGTGCATGTCATTCTATTGAGTTCCGGGGTCCACGTCTAAATTCTTCTTCTATTGGCTTCTAATTCAACCTAAGTTAATGAAACCGTGTTTAAGACTGTTGACATCCAGTGGAAGCCATAGATACTGCAGTCTAGGTCCTAGATAACGTTGAATACAATAGGCAGCCAGGAGAAAAAGGTCATCTACAAAAAAACTGCAAATCCGGATGGATTTTCCTCGGGTTTTTGCCTGCTATATCAGTTCTGTTATACTCACAGACATTATTTTAACGGTTTTAGAAACTTCAGAGTGTCTCCTATCCAATAGTACTAATTATGTGCATATCCTAGTTTCTGGGCTTGAGTGGCAGGTATTTTACTTTGGGCACGCCAGACGCTCCAAAACCGACACCTCGGCTGATGATGCCTAAAGAGTTAATGGTCACCTACACAAATTTGCAGATGCTATCACAGGTGCAGCGAAATGCTTGTGTTTCTAGCTCCAAACAGTGCAGTAATACCTAGCAATATGAAACAATATACACATGTAATACCCTGGTTAAAACCAAGTATTGAGTTATTTGTATAATTAATTAGTATTACATTTTAACAGGTGATTTAAATTGATTATTAATTGTAATATTGTTAATGCTTTTATGTTGAAGAAATATTTAGTTAAAGTATAAGTGAATAAGTTGGTTTACTTTCAAATTCATGTTTTGACCAATAAGGTCGCTTGTTAAGTTGTGGCCAATGGGAGAGTTGACCTGGTTAACGGGAGGCCTGGGATATAAAAGAAAAAAGAGAGGGAAATAAGAGAAGACCGTTGGTTGAGAAGAGATGCTGAGGTTAAAACCGTTGGTTGAGAAAGAATGGATTTGGACGTTATGACCGTTGGTGAAGAGGAATAATTTAGAGAAGACACAAAAAGTATAGCCACAGCTACTTATTAAAATATGAAGGGAAATACCTATTTTATTTTATAGGAGAGTTATTGTATATTTTTATTGAGAGGGGACTCTGAAGACTGAAGCTAC
This sequence comes from Hucho hucho, assembly GCA_003317085.1. NCBI lineage: Eukaryota > Metazoa > Chordata > Actinopteri > Salmoniformes > Salmonidae > Hucho > Hucho hucho. Next base: position 834,031 of record QNTS01000468.1, read on the forward strand.
CGTTTCATTGTGGAGGTTGACAGCCTTGAAGTTAGCCTAGCATCGTGAGACACCAGGAGAGAATTTCTTTGGGGGGCTCGACGAGTTCATGTTCCCATGGAGCGTCGGTTGCTGTGGACCATGTGAGGAAAACCTGCAAGGAATTGTCATGCTTCGCTGTGAGAATTATCTACATTCGTGAGTAACCACAATGTGAGGTGCTTCTGGACTTTGTGTGTCGACATTATTTTTTTTTAGCTCCAACGCGCGCCAACTGGTAAATCAAGCAAGCTTGAAATAATTTGGAGCCGGTTACTAACTGTGACTAAGGTTCAAGGCAGGGTACTGTGCAGAGGCTGGCTAGTGGTGACTGTTTAACAGTTGGATGGCCTGGAGATAGAAGCTGGTTATCAGTCTCTCGGTCCCTGTACTGTTTTCGCCTTCTAGATGGTAGTGCGGAGAACAGGTCGTGGCTCGGGTGGCCTTCCTGTGACATCGAGTGCTGTAGATGTCCTGGAGGGCAGGCAGTGTGCCCCTGGTGATGCATTTGGCTGACTGCACCACTCTCAGGAGAGCCCTGCGGTTACGGACGGTGCAATTGCCATTCCAGGTGGTGATGCAGCCCGAAAGGATGCTGTCAATGGTGCATCTGTATAAGTTTGTGAGGATCTTACGGGCCAAGCTCAATTTCGTCAGCCTCTCTCATCATACTGTTTCGTCATTGTTGGTAATCAGGCCTACCACTGTTGTGTCATCAACAAACTTGATGAATGAGTTGGAGACCTACATGGCCATGCAGTCATGGGTGAACAGGGAGTACAGGAGGGGGCTAAGCACACACCCCAGTGGGAACCCCATGTTGAGGGTCAGCGTGGCGGGGATGTTGTTGCCTACCTCCACCAATTAGGCTCGGCCCCTCAGGAAGTCCAGATAGGGCATTGTGCAGTACAATGACGATTGCGTTGTCCGTGGATCTGTCATTATTAATTATCCGGTAGAACAGAAAACCAGCAGGCTCCGGACTTCACAAAGCACTTCATGCTATCAGAAGTGAGTGCTACGGGACGATAATCATTTATTTCAGTTACCTTCGCTTTCTTGGGTACAGGAACAATGGTGGAAATCTAGAAGCAAGTGGGGATAACAAACTGGGATATGAAGAGATTGGATATGTCTGTGAACACTCCATCCAGCTGGTCTGCACATGCTCTGAGGACGCATCTTGGGATGCCGTCTGGGCCTGCAGCCCTGCAAGGGGTTAACACAGTTATTAAATGACTTACTCCTCAATCAGACCGTCAGTGTCATTACATCAATGCTGCATAATAAATTCTGCAGTCAAACATTTTAAATTATTTATTCCAACATTTTTACTGGATATGTGTGCAACAAAAGAGAATGAGAGCACACAGTCCTCGTAAGTGGCGGTGGCTCGTGACGGTGGCTCGATGTTGTTTTCCTCAAAAAGAGCGAAGAAGGGGTTTAGCTTGTCCGGGAGCAAGGTGTCCACGATGTGGTTGTCTTTCCCTTTATAATACTTGGTTGTCTGTGTTCCCTGCCACTTACGTCACGTGTATGAGCCGTTGAGTTACGAATCCACTTCAAGTTTTGCGGGAATGCTGCCATATATCCATGATTTTTGGTTTGGATAAATTCTAATCTTTACAGTGGGAACAACCTCCTCTATGCACTTCCTGATTACCGGGATCATTTCCCAGTCCACGTGATCAAAACAATCATGAAGCATAGATTTCGATTGGTCAGACCAACATTGAACATTCCTTAACATGGGTGCTTCCTGCTTAAGTTCCTGCCTATAGGTGGGGAGGAGCAGAATGGAGGCGTGATCTGGTTTGCGAAAGTGAGGGAGAAGGAGGGCCTTTTAGCCATCCCAGAAGAGAGAGTAGCAATGATCACGCTAGAGTGGGGCCATCAAACATTTGGAATTTTTATCCACCCGCAACCTGCATTCAGAACGACTGCCAGGTTGGGAAGGTTAAGATATGTACCTACCTAAACTATATAAACTGGATAAACCATTTCAGTAATGGGTACAACTAGTTTAGATAAATGTACGTTGTTTTTATTTGAATAGCATAAGATTAATTAATAAATACATGTACATGCAAAAACATTTAAAAAAATCTACCTGCAATAGAGTATGCTGGGAAATATGATAAAGATGGCTGTGGATTTTGTTTAACACTAGTTATTAACACCACCACTGGGGTTCTTTTACACCAATGAGCGTTAATTTAACACTTGAATCAATACTAGAAATGGTACACTGAAAACACCAGCTAACATTGGCCATTTTGTTGTGTACTAACTCTTCACTCTAGTAGGCTGGCTGATGGTTATGAAGGTTATAGATAGCAATGTTGATACTTGAACAACACAGGTTTCAAGGCTATTTTCCTCCTCAAACTGCTGAAGAATATCAATATTCTTTACAAGCTTTACATTTAAGAATTATCTTCTGTTGAAAAATAGAATAACAACAACAACAGAACCCAAGTGAAGTGGTGATATAAGACAAAGGTCAGCAACAGGCTTGGGTGAGAAGCCTGTGGTGGTGTGGGCTGTGCTGTGCCGGGACTGGGTTGTGAGGGGGTTGGGTTTAGGTTTGGGATTTGGTTTGGGTCCGGGGATGGTGCTGGGGCTAGAGGTTGGGCTACAATTGGGCTGCGTTGACCTGGACTGGGCTAGTCTGGTCTAGGTAATTGTGATGGATGTGTGAGTCTGTGCAACCATTGTGCGTCTAATTTGTGACAGAGAGCCTTGAGACAGCTCTCCAATGATTTCCCAGTGTAGTGGATGAGGCCACATCTGTAATTAGAACAACAAAAGTGAATCCATTCTGTGTATGATAATGGCACCTCCGTGCATCATACAGTTTCACAGCAGCATCACACAGCGTCACACTACAGCATCACACAGCCCGGGCATAAATCTCCCAAATCCCCTGTTTCCTCTCTAACCTTATAAAGCGACAAGAGCCAAAGCTGCTCCCTACTTACCTTCCTTCCCTCCTCCTCTCCAGAGAGGAGAGAGAGAATGAAAACCAAAAAAGCTCCCTGGTTGTTAGACTGGGTGAATGTCATCTTCTGACAGCCAGGCGCCCAGGGAAGTGTGTGTGTGTGCGTGCGTGCGTGCGTCCGTCCGCGTGCATGCGATGTGTGTCACGTGCATGCGTGATGAGTAGGCTATGGGGCACATGTGTGTTACTCTGTACCACCCCTGCCCTTTGAAGTCAGTCAGTGTGCTGAGAAGAGCTGGAGGAGAGAGAGAGGAGAGTGGATGCTATGGCTTTGCCCTTCAAATTGACTAATTTCCTCTTTTAATTCAGCTATTTAAATGCTTCTCCAGTTTGTCAATATCTCCTGATGAAAAAGTATTTGTTGTCTGTATTCTGCTCTATGCAGAATGGTACCTGGGAGTGGGTGGAGAACAAATGTTGTTATAAACTCTCTCACTCCCTACCGATGTCTCTATCTCTCTCCTTCTCCCCATCCCTTTCTCCCCATCTCTTTCTAGCTCTCCCGCTCTTTCTCTCCATCTAACTGTAAGTCGCTCTCGATAAGAGCTTCTGCTCTCTCTCTCTCTCTCTCTCTCTCTCCCTCTCTCATCAAAAAAGGAGGCGTTTACTATTTCTCTAGTATCCTACAGCATTTGCACAGCCCTTTGTGTGGTGCGGTCCCATTGCGCTGTTGTATTTATTTACCAGTGCTCACCACCCTGATGCTGCATTTCCATGGAGACTTACCCACACACCAGTGTGTCGCCAGAGTTTTATGTTAATGAAAACTCTAGTGTAATTGTGTTTCCAGTAAGATTGTCACACTGAGGACTTGTGAATAATCAAAACAGATGCTTTGTGAGAGTTGTTCGCAGTTAGCAATCTGAAAAGTACCGGTGGCCTGGCTTTGGCCCCAGGTGAGAGAAGGTCCACTAGAGCCATGGCCCAGTGAGAAATGTAGATGGAAACAGAAGTATCTGAGCCTTTTTGGGATAAAACACGGGTAAATCTTGTGTAGAAATGCGCCATGACAGTAATAAAAAGTGTCTGAGAGAGAGTGAATATGCACTCAACATAATTTAGAGAATGAAGAACTCTACAGTAGTCTACCTTTGTGTGTGTGTGTGTGTGTGTGTGCCTATTTACAGTTCTTTTAATTATTATTTAATTATGTTATCTTTTAATTTGATTCAATTGTTATATTTTTGCATTCGGGCTTTAGTTGCTTAAAACCTCAAATGTAACTAAATGTAATCTACATAATCCCCAAAAGCAATTATTTATCATAAGAGGGCTATAAACAATAACTAGTAATGTTAAAATCTCACCTTTCTGTAAAAGAATAGTTAAACATTGTTGTGGTGTTTTCACTTTTGTGTACACAGTACAAATTAAAATATTAAATATTTTATATGATGTATTTCCTATTCAACAAAACTGCATGAATAAAGCTTTAAATTACTTAGATTTTTTCTAAACATAGAAAACATTTGTCATGGGTCCCCAGATCCTCAAAAAGTTATACAGCTGCACCATCAAGAGCATCCTGACCGGTTGCATCACCGCCTGGAATGGCAACTACTCGGCATCTGACCTTAAGGTGCTATTGAGGGTAGTGCGTACGGCCCAGTACATCACTGGGGCCAAGCTTCCTGCAATCCAGGACCTATATAATAGGCAGTGTCAGAGGAAAGCCCATAAAATTGTCAGAAACTCCAGTCACCCAAGTTATAGACTGTTTTCTCTGCTACCGCACGGCAAGCGGCACCGGAGCGCGAAGTCTAGGACGAAAAGGCTCCTTAACAGCTTCTATCCCCAAGCCATAAGACAGCTGAACAATTAATCAAATGGCCACCGGACTATTACATTGACCCCCCTCCCTCCATTAGTTTTGTACAATGCTGCTACTCACTGTTTATTATCTATGCATAGTCACTTCACCCCTACCTACAGTATGTGTACAAATTACCTCAACTAACCTGTACCTCTGCACACTGACTCGGTACCAGTATCCCCTGTATATAGCTTCGTTATTGTTCTTTCATTGTGTTACTCTTTATTATTTTTTACTTTAGTTTACTTGGTAAATATTTTCTTACCTTTCTTTGAATAGCACTGTTGGTTAAGGGCTTGTAAGTAAGCATTTCACGGTAAGGTCTACACTTGTATTCGGCACATGTGACAAATAAAGTTTGATTTGATTTCAAATCAATTTATAAAACAACTAACTATAAGATTTCACAATTCCTAATAACTGTAAAATATATATTTGTATGTTTAGTGTTAGAGAAAATTTGCATATTTTCTGAAGGTGTCTTGATCAAAACATCTGCTCCCATAGCTGGGAATGTGTCACAGCGCTGTAGCTTGGCTTCCTGAACTCGATAGGAACTCACCTTTCATCTCATATTACTATTGTCCATCTATGACAATCAGAAAGTGTTTTCTTGTTAAAATCTATTAATTATTTTACATTACTGACTATAAATCAATCTTTGAATTTGCTGGGTTCAGCCAGGAATTGATGGTCAGTCAGAAGAGCGAATTAAATGGTAGAAGTGACATCACAGCTTTAAGTGGTATCGGAGACATACTCCTGTGTCTGTGAGAATCAGGGCTACCGCTCAATTACAAGCCATTTCGATCTATGGTGTCAACATATCGATTTATAAGCGAAAACCGTCGGTCGGAACCGGTACCAGAACCACGCAGGTCCCCAAAACAGGGGACTTCACATCTAAGAGGTTTTTTATCATCTGGGATGAGAATTCTCTCTCCTTTAGTAACAAGGCTACAGTACACCCTAGTATGGGTGCATAAGAGTTATAATTTGTATTCGCCAAATGTGATCAAAACACAGATTGTGTTACCATTCAATTTATTAGTTGTATCTCGTACCCTGACTTTAGTTTCAGATGCAGCATAACTGTAGGCATGGAAAGTAATGTTCCTGTTCACAGATGATTGGATTTCCTCCTGACATTGTTTATGAAGAATGATTATGAGACGGTCATTAACCAGCACTTCACGCTACTATTCATGCAGACCTGTGTGCATGTCTGTGTGTGTGCCTGCGTGCGTGTGTTTGTGTCCATGTAATTGGAATGGGGGAAGAAATGCCATCAGCCTCATCTGCTTCCTCTGCCAGGTGGTCATTCACACACACACACACACACACACACACACACACACACACACACACACACACACACACACACACACACACACACACACACACACACACACACACACACACACACACACACACACACACACACACACACACACATTCATGTTTCTTTCGACCCCATGAAATTGAATGGGGCTCATTTTGCTGGCATCGTAAATCTGTCTGTGAGTAACATGAGAATGTTTCTTTTGAAAAGGTGTGCTGTGATATTCATTTGAAATGGGTCCTTCTCTCAAAGCAGCCGCGGCACTATTAGTATGACGCTCTCAGGAGTATTACAGTTGTGCTTTGTTTTAGTTCAGCATGAGCGTGAGCTTGGTTGTAGATTCACTGTACATGCTGCTGTTACCAGACATAGGTTCAAATAACATTTGATTTCTTTCAAGAGCTGCACGCTAAGACTTTTCTGTAATTTCAAAGCTAAACACTGTAGAATGCACAGTAAAATACCTTGAATTTGTTTTACAGAATTAATTATGGTGCATTGTGGAAAATGTTGTGGGCGGGGATAGAGTCTGTGTCATTAACATTCAGTATTTTAAGGCATGCCTTGTAAAATGTGATATTTGTTGCACCTGTGAGTGAGAATGCTGCACCCCCACAGAATACAGTAATATACTGTATTTTTGGAATTATACAAACCTTATCCTGAAAATCTACAGTAATTTACTGGCCAATTACTGCCACTAATTTACTGTATTTCAGAATACCTGTCCTGTAAAATACCTGTCCTGTAAAAGGCTATCTTTGTTGCACCAGTTAGTGAGAATGCTGTACGCATTTAAGTGATATGTGGTAGTAGTTCCCTAATAATTAAATGTGTATTGGAGATAGATCAGAGGGTCATTGGTTCTTAAACCTTGAATGGTTGAATATATAACCATTTGTGTTTGATCTGTTTTGCCCTGTAATCACAACCAGTTTGGAAGCCTTGGTTTAGGCCTCTAGCAATGCAAGCAATATAAAAGTATGTGTTAATATACACTAATATACAAATGCCTAGCAGTCAACTTGCTTGCTCCAGTCCCTTGTAATTACAGTAAAATGTTGTCAAAATTACTTCATTACAGTTTATTATTCACTTTTAAAGTAATGTACTGTGTTTCCTTGCTTTGACATTATAGTAATTTACAGGAAGCTGTTATCAAGTTACCGTGAACATCTCAGTAAAGTATTGGCACTATCCAGAGATGGTCAGAAATCATAAGATATCTTGTTGTAATCACAATTATTTTGAAGACCAGACCATCTTTAAATACCACAACATTTTCAGGAACGATTGCTGAACATTTTTCCTTGCGATCACTGTGAAATGTTTTTTTTTTTTCAACCTTGGTTGAATTCAAAGCCTTTATTTATATTTTATTATGGATCCTCCATTAGCTGCTGCCAAAGCACAGTCTGTGCTGTTCCATAAGGTGTAGTTTTATCTGTTTTGCATGAGTTACTTGATGTGGAATAGAGTTCCATGTAGTCATGGCTCTATGTAGAACTGTGTGTTTCCCATAGTCTGTTCTGGATTTCGTGACTGTGAAGAGACCTCTGGTGGCATGTCTTGTGGGGTATGCATGGGTGTCTGAGCTGTGGCTAGTCGTTTAAACAGACAACTCTTGTCAAAGACTCCAGTCACCCAAGTCCAGTCACACAAGACTGTTCTCTCTGCTACCTCACGGCAATTGTTATTTTATTGTGTTACTTTAGTTAAGTTAGTAAATATTATCTTTCTTGAACTGCACTGTTGGTTAAGGGCTTGTAAATAAGCATTTCATGGTAAGGTCTACACCTGTTCTATTCGGCACATGTGACAAATTTAATTTGATTTCACTCAACATGTCAATACTTCTCACAAATACAAGTAGTGATGAAGTACATCTCTGATCTACTTTAAACCAGGAGAGATCGGAAAGCATAGTATTAATGTTAGCTCTCCATGTACAATTAAGGGCCAGCCGTGCTGCTCTGTTCTGGGACAATTGTAATTTGCCCATTTCCTCTTTGTGGCACTTGACCATATGACTGGACAGTAGTCCATGTTTGGCAAAACTAGTGCCTGTAGGACTTGTTTTCTTGATAGCATTGTCAAGAAAGCAGAGCAGCGTTTGTCTCAATTTCCACATTATTCAAAAAAATATTTAGTTGAGGTTTAGAGTTTAGTGAATGATTTGTCCCAAATACAATGCTTTTTTTATATTAGGAGCTGCCCTGGGGAATGCCTGACTCTACCTGGATTATGTTGGAGAGTCTTCTATTAAAGAACAGCCTATGTGTTCTGTTAGACAGGTAATTCTCTATCCACAATATAGCAGTGGGATGTAAAGCCATAACACAAATGTTTTTCCAGCAGCAGGGTTATGATCGATAATGTCAAAAGCTGCACTGAAGTCTAACAGCTCCATTTCTCTCAGCCAATTATCTTTTGGGTAAGTGTTTTACATGTTGAATGTCCTTCCCTATAAACTTGCTGAAAGTCGGTTGTTAATTTATTTACTGTGAAATAGCATTGTATCTGGTCAAACTATTTTCTCCAAAAGTTTACTAAGAGTTGGTAACAGGCTGATTGGTCAGCTGTTTGAGTGCTTTGCTGTTCTTGGGTGGCGGAATTACTTTTGCTTCCCTCCAGGACTGAGGGCACACACTTTCCTGTAGGCTTAAATTGAAGAGATGGCAAATAGTAGTGGCAAAATAGTCCGCTATCATCCTCAGTAATTTTTCGTCCAAGTTGTCAGATCCAGTTGGTTTGTCATTAATGATAGAAAACAATACATTTGTTCACCTTTTCCACGCTAGGGCTGGATGATATTTATTGAATTAATTTGATTAATTTGAATGTATGTTTTTGCGCAATATTCCAAATGCCTATATCGCAAGAATCAAGTTTTTTGTATCTTTCATTTTTATCAGCGTTTATATCCACTTGTTCTCATGTTGTCATTTTCGTCTCATTCGTTCCTTCTGTGCTGTGTGCACCTTCCCATTTACACCGTAGATCTGAATATAATGATGAGATGATCATGTCTCTGCCCTAACAATCAAAGGCAGGTGACAAGCTTCCCAGCTAGCACAGTGGATCTGAGCCGATTCCGGCTGCGAGTCCGGGCACTCGGCTGAGATTCAGACCTACTTATGGCTAGGGTGCGGGGATTGAGCTTGGGACGATTCCGGTGTGAGTTATCTGGCCCAAATGTATTACTTGGGGCTCGGGCTGATTCCGGTGAGAGTTGTCTGGCCCAAATGTATTACTTGGGGCTCGACCGATTCCTGTGTGAGTTATCTGGCCCAAATGTACAGTGTCTTGCGAAAGTATTCACCCCCCTTGTCATTATTCCTATTTTGTTGCCTTTCAACCTGGAATTAAAATTGATTTTTGGGGGGGTTGTATCATTTGATTTACACAACATGCCTACCACTTTAAGATGCAAAATATTTTTTTGTGTGAAACAAACAAGAAATAAGAAAAAAAACTGAAAATTGTACAGCAATCTTTAAGTCATACCACTGATTCTCAATTGGATTGAGGTCTAGGCTTTGACTAGGCCATTCAAAGACATTTAAATGTTTCCCCTTAAACTACTTGAGTGTTGCTTTAGCAGTATGCTTAGGGTCAATGTCCTGCTGGAAGGTGAACCCCCATCCCTGTCTCAAATCTCTGAAAGACTGAAACAGGTTTCCCTCAAGAATGTCCCTGTATTTAGCGCCTAAATGGTCAATTCTGACCAGTTTCCCAGTCCCTTTCCCCACAGCATGAGGCTGCCACCACCGTGCTTCACTGTGGGGATGTTGTTCTCGGGGTGATGAGAGGCGTTGGGTTTGCGCCAGACATAGCTGTTTCCTTGATGGCCAAAAAGCGCAATTCTAGTCTCATCTGACCAGAGTATCTTCTTCCATATGTTTGGGGAGTTTCCCACATTCCTTTTGACGAACACCAAACGTGTTTGCTTCTTTTTTTCTTCAAGCAATGGCTTTTTTCTGGCCACACTTCCGTAACGCCCAGTTCTGTGGAGTGTACGACAAAGTGGTCCTATGGACAGATACTCCAATCTCCGCTGTGGAGCTTTGCAGCTCCTTCAGGGTTATCTTTGGTCTCTTTGTTGCCTCTCTGATTAATGCCCCTCTTGCATGGTCCATGAGTTTTGGTGGGTGGCCCTCTCTTGGCAGGTTTCTTGTGGTGCCATATTCTTTAAATTTTTGAATAATGGATTTAATGGTGCTCCGTGGGATGTTCAAAGTTTCTGATATTTTTTATAAACCAACCCGGATCTGTACTTCTCCACAACTTTCCCTGACCTGTTTGAAGAGCTCCTTGGTCTTCATGGTGCTGCTTGCTTGGTGGTGCCCCTTGCTTAGTGGTGTTGCAGACTCTAGGGCCTTTCAGTACAGGTGTATATACACTGAGATCATGTGACAGATCATGTGACACTTAAATTGCGCACAGGTGGACTTTATTTAACTAATTATGTGAATTTTGAAGGTAATTGGTTGCACCAGATCTTATTTAGGGGCATTATGTTAAAGGGGGTGAATACATATGCACACACCACTTTTCCGTTATTAATGTTTTGTAATTTTTTAAATTTCACTTCACCAATTTGGACTATTTTGTGTATGTCCATTACATGAAATCCAAATAAAAATCAATTTAAATTACAGGTTGTAATGAAACAAAATTGGGAAAACGCCAAGGGCTGTGAATACTTTTGTCTTAAATGGGGCTCGGTGCGATTTCAGGGATAGTTATCTGGCCCAAATGTATTACTTGGGGCTCGGGCCGATTGGGGCTACTCTCTGGCAGATGATTACATGGGCTGCTGTATATAATTAACATTTCATTATTTATTTTTCCATATTTTCTCATTGTTTCTGTGATAAAAAAATACAATTAACATTTAAATGAAATTCTTTAAGAATCCTGTATAGTATTTTGGTATTATAATAGTGTGTGCAAGGCAATTGATAAGCTGCGCCTCCCGAGTGGCACAGCGGTCTAAGACACTGCATTTAAAATGACTATATCGGGACATTTTGGATACATTTATTTAAATTTGCATCGGCCCCTATCTGGGGAGATTCTGGTAAAAAGTCGGCTGAATTCCAGTAGACGGAAACGGCCCGAAGTACTTGGGCCGATTCTTGGCAGTCATTAATTTTGATTCCGGGCCGATTCAATCAGTTCCGTCCCCCCGGAAGAGGGCCACTTCTTGGCCGATTCTTCATTGCTGGCTGGGTTAGGTCTAAAATATGCCTATAGATTCGCATTGGACTTATTTTGGGCACATTTTGGCAAGAGTGAAACTTACGCTTCACCTCTTTCTCTCTGTTTACACACAGACCAAGTCCCTCTCCCTGCCACGCACACTAAGTTGAGAGATCACTTCTTCCTCTCTGACAAGCGGTTTCAACTCACTATTTGCATTTGAGGATTCGTCCAACAGAATCAGTCATATGGACACCGAAACACATTCAGACATTATTTTGCTGTAAGAGGAGAAGTTAACCTCTCAAACGATACTGTCACAATCGCTTGAATGAGCGGACCAACGTGCAGCGCGAGTTCCATTCCACATCTTTTAATTAGGTGAAACTTAAACAACAAAACAAATAAGCAACGATCTGAACAAAACTGTGTAGCGCAGCAACACATACACAATACAAAACAATGACCCACAAAGCAAGTGGGGAAATGAACTAACTTAAATATGGTCCCCAATTAGAACAGGACGTGCTGGGCTCTGAAGGCACACAGGGGACCTGATGCGTGGAGCAGGAACAGGATGTGCTGGGCTCTGAAGGCGCACAGGGAACCTGGTGCGTGGAGCAGGAACAGGACGTGCCGGGCTCTGAAGGCGCACAGGGGACCTGATGCGTGGAGCAGGTACAGGACGTGCTGGGCTATGAGAACGCACAGGAGGCCTGATGTGGGGAGTTAGTATAGGACGCACCTGGCTGCGCAGACGCTCCTCTTGGCGCTTGCGCTGCATCTCCCTACGTGCCATGACCTCCCTCTCATAACCCTCCTGGAACTCTTGGTACGTCCTGCACTCGGGCTCTGTCTCTCTCCTCCGCCTGACAGATAGCCCCATGTGCCCCCCCAAAAAAAAATCTCTGGGCTGTTGTGGCCTTGGACCCCAGCGTTTTCGCTGTTCCTCCCTTTGCCTTGGCGGCTCCCGCCAAGGAAGGGTCTCATCGCGACCCATTACCTCCTCCCAGGTCCAGAATGTTTTATCCTGCTGCGGGGCGCGCTGCTTGGTCCTTGCTTGGTGGGTCATTCTGTCACGATCGCTTGAATGAGCGGACCAAAGTGCAGCGCGAGTTCCGTTCCACATCTTTTAATTAGGTGAAACTTAACTTCTTGCCGCACGGATCCCGTGAGCGGGATCATTTTCGATAAAAACAAAGCACGCCAAATTCCAAATAAAAATTTGTAATATTTAACACTCATGGAAATACAAGTGTTGCACATGGTTACAAAGCTTAGCGTCATGGTAATCTAAATCTGTTGTCAGATTTCAAAAAGGCTTTACGGCGAAAGCAAAACATTTGATTATCTGAGGTCAGCACCTCACAAAAATAGCTTTTTCAACCAGCACTGGCGACACAAAATCACAAATTAAAGATATAAAAACTGACTTACTTTTTAAGATCTTCTGATGTTTCCAACCAGGAGGGTCCCAGCTACAAAACCGCTGTTCGTTTTGTTCGATAAAGTACATATTTATATCAGAAAAACGCAGTTTAGACGGCCCCATTGAATTCAGAAATCCACAGGAAACACCTCCGTCAAAACGACGACAGAAAAGTCAAAATTTCTCCCGGTAAACTTTGTCTATTTTTGTCAAACAAAGACTCTATATAATCCTTAGGTTGTCTAAAATGTTAAAAAACGATAAAACTTCACGCGGAAACAACTATGTTCAATAGACAAGGCAAATTCCCTTGCGAGTGCTCTCCCCAGAACACGCCCAAACACTGTTTTGCTTCCGGTTCACTCTTTCCTTCATGTGAAAAAACGTATTCATTTTTCAAAATACAAGCCCAAAGCCTTCAATAATAGACTTACCATATAGGGGAAGCCATAGGAATAGGAAAATGGTGGATGGATTTAATGCTTTTCAATAGCATTTCAAAATAAGAGCATGGGAGCAGAATCTTTTTTTTTTCTTGTTGGATTTCCTTCGGGTTTTTGCATGCCAAATCAGTTCTGTTATTCAGAGTCTTTTCTATCCAAAGCTACTAAATGATCTGCACATCCTAGCTTCTGGGCCTGAGTGACAGCCCGTTTACTTTGGGCACGTCAGACAGGCGGAAACTAGGAATTCTGCCCCCTAGCTGTAAGAGGTTAACAAACAACAAAACCAGTAAGCAACGATCTGAACAAAACTGTGTAGCGCAGCAACACATACACAATACAAAACAAGAGAGGTAACGACAAACAGCTGCCTCTAATTGGGAACCATCAAAAAACCAAACATAGAAAATAAAACATAGACCAAAACCCCCCTGATCACGTCCTGACCAAAACACCCTAGATGAGCCAGAAGGCTATCTGTGGCCAGGACGTGACAGATACTCATTTTATTTCTCAACTATTCAAATTTTGCACAGAGCAGACACTACTGAGTATCAATGAACATTGATTCTGGAAAATGAATGCTCAGTTTTGTGGTACCACCAACTGCTAGAAGAATTTTAGCCAAAGACTGTTACACTAGCTGTATAGTCTGTGTTTTATAAATGTGCAATAGCATAAAACACAATTATATAAGGAAACTGCCAACTCGTTCTCATTCTGAGAAATAAGGTAGGCCACTTGATTTCAAAATCTGAACAAAGTGGACAGGCTATCATGCTGTTCAAACAGTTGGAGACAGAGAGAAGCGTGTGTTCATAACAATTAATCTGTTCTGCCTTGTTAGCTAGCAAATAGATCCAATTGAAATAAAGATCAGCTGGCTACTTATTAGCATGTGGGCTTTTGCTTGAGAAATTGTTTATGAGACCTGTGGTCATTTTCTATAATGCCTGCTACAATAAGTTATTATTAGTGAATGTGCTTTATGCATGGTTCTGGTAAAATTTGTAACAAAAAGGGAATTTTCATAGACAGACTTGAAAGCCAGATCAGTGATTATTGCGAAAAAACAGGTTAAACTATTTTGACAAAATAACACAATTATTATTGGGGCTTATATTTAGCCTAATTTAACACACCCAGAATTCATTATATTATTGCTGACTGTTTGAAATGCATTGTAACTTCAATTGTTCAACATCTTATTCAGAGAATATATATATATATATATATATATATATATATATATTGTTAATCGCCCATAAATGTGAAATATATCGAGATATGATTTCTAGGCCATATCGCCCAGCCCTATTCCACACTCACTTTACGGTAATCATAATTAATCATAATTCAGTCTGTTACTTGTGGATGTGTAGGGTCAGAATTTAATGTTGGCTTGTCATGCCAAAGTTTGCTAGTCTTGTCAATGAAAAATGTATTAAAGTAGTTGGCAATGTCAGTGGATTTTGAATGAGCCATCGGATTTAATGAACGATGGAGCCGAGTTTGCCTTTTTGCCCAAAATGTCATTTAAAGTGCTCCAAAGCTTTTGACTTTTTGTTCAGTTTAGTCACCTGATTTCTCAATTTACAGTATTTTTCTGGCTGTGAAGCCAGACTTATTTGCTATTCCTTTTGCCTCATCCCTCTCAACCACAAAATGTTTAAATTCCTAATCAATCCACAGGGATCTAACAGTTTTACATTTTCTTAATGTATGAATGCTTATTAGTAACTGGAATAAGCAATTTCATAAATGTGTCAAGTGCAGCGTCTGGTTGTTCCTCATTACACACCCCAGACCAGCAAATATTATTTACCATAGGAATTACTACAAAACCTCTTGTATGACCTCTTATACACAATATTTGTCCATTCCTTTGGAACTTTGGTTTTCCTAGATATGGCTACTTTATTATGATCACTACATCCTCTCAGAGGTAGACATGACAGTGATATTTATGTTCAACCTGATAGTGCAGGGTGAAATGCACACATTGGGCTTCCTACTAGGGCAAATCTTCTCAGTGCTAACAGCATAACTCAGGTTCATAAGCGTATGATTACTGCTGACAATAGCTGTAGGATTGACAGAAGTATTTAGGGGAGTTAGTGGGATATAAATTAGGTTACCTACATTATGATTGCCAACACCCCTGGGACAATGTACATTTGCAGGAGCAATACGATAATTCAGCGACACAATGGCAGAGATTATCTGAGCAGAGCTTGGGTCACTGATAAGTCGTTGTCTCAATGCAGCCTTGAAATGCACGGTCAGGGTCCAGTAACCAATATGATTTGGATGGACTCTGTCCAGGACAAGAGCATCGGACAAGAGCGGCTGCTAAATGACCAAAATGTTAATGTAATGTTAATGTACCATAAATGGATTACTGTAGCTGTACTGTAACAGAAATTACAGTAACTTACTGACCAATTGCTGCCAGTAAGTTACTGTAAAATTTAAAGGAAATGTTTTACAGTGCAGTCTAAGGTTTTTTCTGTGCTCTGTTGAGGCACTATTTATAAATAATCACTACCAATCTCAAGTAAACAAATGAATGCATTCTGTTTTAGTTCTGCTTGACTGAGACACATACGTTGACTCTACAGACTGCTGTAAACAGGTTGTAAGTGGAAGGCCAGAGAGGTTGATTCTGTGTTCAGTTGAAGCACCGCTCAGTCATAAGCAATCAGTACCATGCTCAAGTACCATGCTCTAGCTCCTTCAACTCAAGACAATACGCTTTGGATAAAAGTTTGCAGCATTAACACACTTTTTCATAATTTTTCATATACATTTTGTTTCTTGCTCTCTTGTTTGTGACTTGCCATTTAAGGGGCATTCGATTGCTCCACCTGAAGAACCGGTTACACACCAATAAATTTGACTGCCGATAGGTACTTAGCACCTCTGCCCAGAGTGTCGGTAGTTAACGTTTTGTTGTTCACGTAAAACTGTTCTACTTCCGATTTAGTTTGTTTAAATCCTACAGGCCACCAGGTGGGAGTAGCGTGTTCGGCTTCTGCCTGCTGTAGCTAATGTAAGCTAACTAGCAAGCTGAGGGTAATGTTGTTGCTAGTTAGCTAGAATTTGAAGTAATCCATTGTTGATACTAACCAGATGGCCACAGCTAGATAACTAGCATAATTAAATCACAATGTATTCATTTTTTTATGAAGCAGCTGCCGGTTAGCTGTCAAGTAGCTAGCAAGCTCTGTTATGCTAATTGACGATGCTAACCACTTTGCTAACATTAGCTTGCAAGCGAACTGGCACTGGCAATATGGGATAATGGAGAGTGAATTGCATTATTTCTTCATCATCTTGCTAGATAGCTAGCTTGGTAAATCATTTAGTGTTCTGTGCATTCTGCTGTATTTACCACCCCATTATTTTTATATGAAGTGTACACTACATGACCAAAGGTATGTGGACACCTGCTCGTCGAACATCTTGTTCCAAAATCATGGGAATTAATATGGAGTTCGTCCCTTCTTTGCTGCTATAACAGCCTCCACTCTTCTGGAAAGGGTTTCCACAAGAGCATTAGTGAGGTCGGGCACTGATGTTGGGCAATTAGGCCTGGCTCGCAGTCGGCGTTCCAATTCATCCCAAAGGTGTTTGATGGGTTTGAGGTCAGGGCTCTATGTAGGCCAGTCAAGTTCTTCCACACCAATCTCGACAAACCATTTCTGTATGGACCTCGCTTTGTGTACAGGGGCATTGTCATGCAGGAAAGGGCCTTCCCCAAACTTTTTTTATTCAAAGTTGGAAGCACAGAATCGTCTAGAATGTCATGGTATGCTGTAGCGTTGATTTCCCTTCACTGGAACTAAGGGGCATAGCCCGAACCATGAAAAACAGCCACAGACCATTATTCCTCCTCCACCAAAATGTACAGTTGGCACTATGTATATGGGCAGGTAGCGTCCATCGAACTGCCAGATGATTAAGCATGGCTCATCACTCCAGAGAATTTGTTTCCACTGCTCTAGAGTCAAATGGCGGTGAGCTTTACACAACTCCAGCCAACTCTTGGCATTGCACATTGGTAATTTTGGCTGCTCGGTCATGGAAACCCATTTCATTAAGCTCCTGACAAACAGCCTGCGCTGCCTTGCTTCCAGTTTTGAACACAGAAGTGAGTGTTGCAACCAAGGAAAGATAATTTTTACATGATTTAGCACTAGGCGGTCACATTCATTGAGCTTGTGTGGCCTACCACTTCATCACTGAGCCGTTGTTGCTTGATGTTTCCACTTCACAAAAACAGCACTTACAGTTGACCAGGGGCAGTTCTAGCAGGGCAGCAATTTGAAGAACTTACTTGTTGGAAAGGTGGCATCCTATGACGGTACCACGTTGAAAGTCACTGAGCTTTCAGTAGGGCCATTCTATTGCCAATGTTTGTCTATGGAGATTGCATGGCGGTGTGTTCAATTTATACACCTGTCAGCAACGGGTGTGGCTGAAATAGCCAAATCCACTAATTTGAATGGGTTTCCACATACAGTAGCTAGCTAATTAATGAACGTGTACATTATCAAACTGAATCTAACAAAAAATAAAAAGATTCAAACACAAAACGCCTTAGCTAGATGTAAAAGATGTAAAGACTTGTTCTAGAAAAAAAGCTCTATTTTGCACATAGTTGGCAGGTCTAGCTACATTTCCCAGTTAAATTACCACTCAAAACTCACCCACAATCCTTAAAAACTAGCCCAACATTTGTTGGTTGCAACAAGAGGACTTGCCAAATGTATCCAATAGGAGTCTCCATAATGGCAATCTAAATACACTGGTACAATTGCTTTACCTTGTTTTCTGCATTCTTTGTTATTGGTTTATCACACCAAATGATTTATCTGAACTATAGAATGATTAATAGTTAATGGCTAAGATTATTATTTTTTTTTAAACATTATTGTGAAATGGTGTTAACACAATGTTAAACATTGAAATAGTGTTAATACAAGTCACATTGTGTCACGTCCAGGCCTGAGAAGACAGGCTGGAGTGTTTAGTTTTGTTTTTGGTGTAGGGTTTTTTCTGTTCTAGGTTATATATTTCTATGTTGGGGTAATGGTTCCCAATTAGAGGCAGTTGAGTGTCGTTACCTCTAATTGGGAACCATATATGTTTGTAGTTTTCACTAAGGGTTTGTGGGTTATTGTTTGAGCATAGCTTGTTGTATGTTTAGTTGTGTTCAGCTTCACGATCTTCGTTACGTTTGTTTTGTCCCAGTTACGTGAATAATAAAACATGTATACTGGATACCTCGCTGCGCCTTGGTCTGTCCCTTCAGGAGATCGTGACACATTACATTTTTTTTTGTATTTTCAACTGGAGTATAAAAATCGAAAAGCACCAACAGTTTGCTTTATTGGCTTCTTTAATTTCATAAAATATGTAAATTCATGTATTGATCCAGCCGGATATCCCAGTCTTCCATCCCTTGGAGCAAGATGGAAAGGAAAGAGAGAGAGGAGATCCATCATGAGTCCAGTACGTCAAGAGTTTTATGGTGGAGAACACACACAGGCCCCTTGCATCTACATCCACCATTTTCCTGGTGGATTACACCAGGAAAAGGACCCTCTTTTTCCCTTTTTCTTGTCACTTCTGTTGGCTCCCCCACGTGGAGGTTTGTGTTTTCTGATTGTCTCGAAGTCAAGACCTCAGCCACTGAAGAGCATTGTGATTCTACATGTAGACACGGAAGGTTTGTCTGTACCAGGTTGGTACACTGTAGGGAAGTATTTTGTTCTAGCAAGAGGGAATGGCATCCTACTGTGCTAAGTACCTATCATAGTTTCTTGGTGTGTCTGTACCATTATTTGAATGGTCTTTACTGTAGCTCTATTCTATTTGTTCAGACAGGTTGAGTTTAAACTGAAAATCAATGAGTGCTCTTTTTAAACTCCACCTCACAAACAGGATTAGCGTTCCAGCTGGTTAGAGCGAGTCAGTCTGCATGTTTTCAGACAAATAACGACTTCTACATACTCAAGACATGCTTTGCTAAACCCCCACCCAACCCAACCCCTCTGTCTCTCTGTCTTCTCTTTCCTTCTCGGCCGCTCAGTGCCAGGTTAGGTGGGAGAGAGGTGGAGTCTGGTTCTACCTGTGTAAAATCAAACCTGCAACAAACCCTCCCATTGGCTCAGACCCCTGACAACACCTCCCCCAAAACCCTGGCTTGAAACTCAACACCTGTGACGTCACAGTATAGCATTAGCTGTGGCTGTGCTGGCCTGTTCAGAACTCCGTGGATATTCATTGGAGAGTGTCCCAGGAGAGATCGAGCTCCAGTGACCCCAGCAAGTCTCCCACACCGTTGGTAGGATTCAGTGGAATCTTTACAGACGGTGGCCAATTCACACAGCACAGTAAGGAGAGGGCAAGGCAGCTCGAGGCAAGGGAGAATAGACACAACCAGAGTTGGACTACTGAGCAGCCAACCTGAAATGCTGCAACCTTCAATCTTTCCCAGCCTCTTTCCCTCCACCTGTAGTGGCTAGTCCCCACCAACCTGGGCTCTCTCTCTCGGACTGCAAACTGTCTTGGGTTTTGTGCTAAAGGACTAAAGGATATTGAATGGAATCTTGTATGTATTTTTGAGGAATGACAGCAGTTTCAAAGACAAGTTTTATTTCCTGAGGAGTTTTGTTTATTGTGTATTTTTCATTTGGACCTTGAAATGGGTAAGTGTGGCTCTTTACTGCATTTAATTTTGTTGTTCTGAAAATGTATTATATAGCAGAAGTGGTCAAGTGCAAAGAATTTGATGGAAAGTTGGTATTGGATGCATTTATCTTTTGGTGATTAAAGCAATTCTCAGTTTTTTCTAGGTGTTATTTTATCTAGAGACATATTTGTCTGTCTGGTCTTGTTTGAATTGCAAATTCTGACTTCAACTGTTTCTGTCTGTTAACAAAGTAACCCCACCTGGTCAAAGTAAACACACGTACAAACACACAAAGTAGTCACAGAGCGTTGACTAAAGACTAGCGCCACTAATAGTTGTTCTCGGGCCAGTATTTGCCCTGAGATACCTGTACCAAGGTGAGACTGAGTTGCCAAGTTGAGAGTTTGTGTGTAATGAGCATGTAGATTCAAGGGGCCTGTGTGTGTTCTCCACGAGTCCCCATCTCCCACGGTGATATTAGCATACTTCACACAAAACCAGTATCTACAGTTGAAGTCGGAAGTTTGCATACACCTTAGCCAATTATATTTAAACTCAGTTTTTCACAGTTCCTGACATTTAGTCCTAGTAAAAAATCCCTGTCTTTGGTCAGTTAGGATCACCAATTTATTTCAAGAATGTGAAATGTCAGATTAATAGTAGAGAGAATGGTTGATATTAGCTTTTATTTATTTCATCACATTCCCAGTGGGTCAGAAGTTTACATACACTCAATTAGTATTTGGTAGCAATGCCGTTAAATTGTTTTACTTGGGTCAAAAGTTTCAGGTAGCCCTCCACAATCTTCCCACAATAAGTTGGGTGAATTTTGCCCCATTCCTCCTGACAGTTACACCAGCTCTGAGTCAGGTTTGTAGGCCTCCTTGCTCGCACACACTTTTTCAGTTCTGCCCACACATGTTCTATAGGATTAAGGTCAGGCCTTTGTGATGGCCACTCCAATACCTTGACTTGTTGTCCTTAAGCCATTTTGCCACAACTTTGGAAGTATGCTTGGGGTCATTGTGCATTTGGAAGACACATTTGCAACCAAGCTTTAACTTCCTGACTGATGTCTTGAGATGTTGCTTCTATATATCCACATGATTTTCCTTTCTCATGATGTCATCTA
Organism: Hucho hucho; assembly: GCA_003317085.1. Taxonomy (NCBI): domain Eukaryota; kingdom Metazoa; phylum Chordata; class Actinopteri; order Salmoniformes; family Salmonidae; genus Hucho; species Hucho hucho. The sequence continues at coordinate 855,114 of QNTS01000468.1, forward strand.
TTTTGTGAAGTGCACCAGTCCCTCCTGCAGCAAAGCACCCCCACAACATGATACTGCCACCCCCGTGCTTCACGGTTGGGATGGTGTTCTTCGGCTTGTAAGCCTCACCCTTATTCCTCCAAATATAACAATGGTCATTATGGCCAAACAGTTCTATTTTTGTTTCATCAGACCAGAGGATATTTCTCCAAAACGTACGATCTTTGTCCCCATTTGCAGTTGCAAACCATAGTCTGGCTTTTTGAACTAATCTGTCTGTAAACAATTGTTGGAAAAATTACTTGTGTCATGCACAAAGTAGATATCCTAACCGACTTGCCAAAACTATAGTTTGTTTACAAGAAGTTGTGAAGTGGTTAAAAAACGAGTAGTAATGACTCCAACCTGAGTGCATGTAAACTTCCGACTTCAACTGTATACTATCCCTGTAGTTTTTAAATAACAACCTCAGTTTTAGAGTGAAAGCTATATTTGTTTTGTAACTTGGCGTTAATGCAGTAGATAAAGATTCAAGAGGTTAACTAAAGCAACTGTAATTCAACTTATATTGTGCAGTAGATAAAGATTCAAGAGGTTAACTAAAGCAACTGTAATTCAACTTATATTGTGCCTGCCTGCTTGGGGAAAAAAATATATATTATTCTCAAGATAAGGAATGAAAGCATCATTTTTTGTGAATGTTCCGCATGAAAGATAGTATACAGTGTGTGGCTTAATGAGAACATTAATTTGTTTTCAAAAGGGATATACACTACCGTTCAGAAGCTTGGGGTCACTTAGAAATATGAGCTAGCAAGAGGACAAGTACATTAGTGTCTAGTTTGAGAAACAGATGCCTCACAAGTCCTCAACTGGCAGCTTCATTAAATAGTACCCGCAAGACACCAGTCTCAACGTCAACAGTAAAGAGGTGACTCCGGGATGCTGGCCTTCTAGGCAGAGTTCCTCTGTCCAGTGTCTGTGTTCTTTTGCCCATCTTAATCTTTTCTTTTTATTGGCCAGTCTGAGATATGTATTTTTCTTTGCAACTCTGCCTAGAAGGCCAGCATCCCGGAGTCGCCTCTTCACTGTTGACATTGAGACTGGCCAATAATACTCAAGTCTCAGACTGCTCCAGATACTCAACTAGTCTAAAGAAGGCCAGTTTTATTGCTTCTTTGAATCAGCACAATACTTTTAAGCTGTGCTAACATAATTGTAAAAGGGTTTGCTAATGATCAATTAGCCTTTTATTAGATTAGCTAACACAACGTGCCATTGGAACACAGGTGTGATGGTTACTGATAATGGGCCTCTGTACGCCTATGCAGATATTCCATAAAAAATCTGCCATTTCCAGCTGCAATAGTCATTTACAACATTAACAATGTCTACACTGTATTTCTGATCAAGTTGATGTTATTTTAATGGACAAAAAAGTGCTTTTCTTTCAAAAACAAGGACATTTTTAAGTGACCCCAAACCTTTGAATGGTAGTGTAAGTAGTCAAATGAAACAAAGAAAATAGGCCCGTTTCTATGAACTGGTGAACCTGTCCTTCTTTCATAGATAATGCATTCCATCGTATAGACGTGAATTTGGGTGAAAAGGTAGTTTCCTTGAACAAGCTGTCTCTTACTTTGTTCACCACTGAACTGGGAGCTTCTCAAGGGAGAGATTGCATTTCAGCAGCTAGGCATACAGATATGTCCCAAATGGCACCCTATTCCCTATGTAGTGCACAAGGGCCCATATGGAATAGGATGCCATTTGGGGCACAGCCTACGTCTTTCAACCAGCCTATTGTAAGCAGGCTAATTCCACAGTCCCTCTCTACCGTCTGTTAGTCTTTTATTTAGAGAAGTCACCCCCCCCCCCCCCCCCGCTCTCTCTCTGCTTCCCACAGTTGTGTCAAGTTGGCTGTATGTCCTTTGGGTGGTGGAACATTTTTGATGAACACGGGAAGCTGTTGCGTGTGAAAAACTGAGTAGTGAGCAGTTTTGGACACAAATCGGTGCGCCTGGCACCTACTACGATACCCTGTTCAGCCCGAGCCCCCATCTGCCTGTGTCATCCACCCCGGCCCCCAGCCCGGTGCCATACAACTTTGCTGTGCTCACGGCAGCTTAATTGCATTGCAGTGTAGTGTAGTCTTCTGCCTTGTCATTGTGTTGTAGCAGGTATTAATTGATTATTGTTGAGGCTGAGGAGGCTATGTTTGTGTTCTAGTCTGCAGGTCAGCGTTTTTCGTCATGAATCTTGGTTCTGAATGCAGCTCTGCACAGTGGTCACTAAATCTGATTTTAACCCTAACACTAACCTTAACAATCATTTTAACCTCATGCTAACCCTAGTGCCTAACCCTAACCTTTCTTCAGGATTGGTGGGTCCCCTGCGGGACGGTTGAGCTAACGTAGGCTACTGCGATTAGCATGAGGTTGTAAGTAACAAGAACATTTCCCAGGACATAGACATATTTGATATTGGCAGAAAGCTTAAATTCTTGTTAATCTAACTGCACTGTCCAATTTACAGTAGCTATTATAGTGAAATAATACCATTATATTGTTTTTAGAGAGTGCCCAATTTTAACATGAAAAGTTATTAATAAACAAATTAGGCACATTTGGGCTGTCTTGATACAATATTTTGAACAGAAATGCAATGGTTCATTGGATCAGACTAAAACTTTGCACATACACTCATACACTACTGCCGTCTAGTGGCCGATATCTAAATGTCACCTGGGCTGGAATAACACATTATGGCCTTTCTCTTGCATTTCAAAGATGATGGTACAAAAAAAAAATTGTCTTTGTATTATCTTTTACCAGATCTAATGTGTTATAGTCTCCCACATTCATTTCACATTTCCACAAACTTCAAAGTGTTTCCTTTCAAATGGTACCAACAGAAATGCAATGGTTCATTGGATCAGACTAAAACGTTGCACATACACTCATACACTACTGCCATCTAGTGGTCGATATCTAAATTTCAGCTGGGCTGTAATAATACATCATGTAACAATACATTTTTACAATATAGCCAATTCTGACTTTGTAGCTGGCCCATCTAGCAGAAATCACTTAGTTCTGTCTGTATCCAGGGCAAGATTTGAGACAAAACGTCAACCTGCTTCTAGTCTTGTTGTGTTTTGGAGGATGTAACTAAGACGCTTGTGACTTACACACAGAAAGATCTACACACACATACATTTTTGTGTTTTGTTCTTGTTTCATGGTTTGATTGGTGGATCTATTTCTCTGTTAGTAGGTGCAATGTCACGTAGAGAGAGACACATTTATGGAAAGACACTCGTGACTTACACACAGAATATACACGCACACAAAGACACAAGCAAGAACGTACATGCATGCACACACACAGGTTGTAGCCTGGGGTTTAAGTGTAACGGTTTACCATAGTTTGATGTGGATCAAACCAAAGTTTCTCTGTAACACTAGTAATTTGGTTTTCTTATGAAGGCAGTTTTTCTGTTTGTCTCCGCTCTTTGAAGTGGGGATTCAAAAGCCTCTCCCTCCAACCATAAGCTTTTGAAGAAGATTTCAAAATAGATGGAATTTAATCACCATTTGATTCTCAAGCCTTAGCTATGTATGATAGTGACTGTCTGTGGTTGAGTCCCAAATAACATCCTACACAAAAATTGTGTAGTGCTTCAAAAATAGTGCACTATGCAGGGAATGCCATTTTGAAAAAGTTAATCTATTGCTCGTCTTGTCTGAAATGGGAGCCGCCCATCTGGCAGTTGGACACACCAATTAGGCTTGATCCGGCTCATGCTTGTCAAAGTATGGTCTATCTATGACCTTTTCATTACCTATCTATGCCTTTGTTTTTATAAACCAGTGTTCATCCCCATTCTGAACCACAAAGTCACCTATAAGGCAATGAACACGTGAGGCTATAGAGTGCCTGTATGAGCAGGGGCTCTTTTGTGGTCGAGGCTCTCAAAGTTTTCTCAACTCATTTACCTAAAACAGTAGTTTTTCTCTCCCATGTCTTGACACTGTTACTGATATGGAGGTTTGTGTCAGTGTACCAGGTAACCTCTTCTTCATTTTCTCTTCACGTCTATTGGCCACCTCAGGTAGCTCAGCAACGGTATAAATGGTATAAGGAGATATGATGGTGAAAGCCCAACCTGGGGTCCCCCCCAAATGGCACCCCATTCCCTTTATAGTACACTACTTTTGACCAGAGCCCTATGGCAACAATGGCTGACACTTAAATAACGTGCCATAGAATTCTGCGGCACCCCGCAAGCTGTGCTGCAGTACCCCACAACTTTTAAAGGAAGAAACACTGTATTTGTGTGATTCTTGTATGAGACATGCATGACACACGTGTCGTGAAAACCTTCTCTGCCTTATGTCACAGTTTATCAAATTATACATTTAGGCAATGCATTAAGGCTAATTAGGCTACATTTTACTATTATTGATAGATAGCTAGCTACATTGAAGCAGAGCAGAATCATGCTGATATACAGTGCCTTCAGGAAGTATTCATACCCTTTGACTTATTCCACATTTTAGTTGTGTTCAAAATGGATAACATTTTTATCTCACCCATCTACACAAATGACAAAGTGGGAACATTGTTTTTGACATTTTTGCAAATTATATAATTTACGTCAGTGGAGGCTGCTGAGGGGAGAACGGCTCATAATAATGGCCGGAATGGAGTGAATGGAATGGTATCAAATCAGCTCTGCTGGCAACAATTTCCTTCCGCTTTTTTGCCAACGTTTACTGACACCGGACATATTCCATATGTTGTACACTTTAGCTTAAGACATGTAGCTAGCTAGCTACGTAAACAATGAACCTAGCTAGGTAAACAACGTGTAAGATTACACACTACATAACATTAGCTAACGAGCCAGCCAGGTAACATTAGCTAGGTAGACAACAATGAACATAGCGCCAAATCATGTTGTTTCTACCCTGCATGAATCTGCTGGGAGCTAACCAACCAGGTTCAATGTTAGCTAGCTAACATTAGGCTCTAACTAGCAAAGCAAACGGCTCTGGAATAATAACTTCATACACGTAACGTTAGCTAGGGAGCCAGCCAGCTAACCTTAGCTAGCTATCTAACAGTACACTTTAGCTTGAAATGAGACCACTTTCTGTCAAAATTAGAAACGTGTATTATCTGAAAATGTAGCTAGCTGGAACAGCTTACCGGTATACATCATCATGCATGATGGACGTGTCTCCCTGTCACGGATGCCATGCCACGGTTGCCCTTAGTTTGAAAATGTAATCCAGAGACATGTGTTTTCTCCATCTCTTTAGCTATCTTACTATAATTCCACTGATTCCACTAACGTAGGCTAACATGATTAGCATGAGGTTGTAAGTAACAAGAACATTTCCCAGGATATAGACATACCTGATACAGTGGCTTGCGAAAGTATTCATCCCCTTGGCATTTTTCCTATTTTGTTGCCTTACAACCTGGAATTAAAATAGATTTTTTGGGGTTTGTATCATTTGATTTACACAAAATGCCTACCACTTTGAAGATTGAAAATATTTTTTAGTGTGAAACAAACAAGAAATAAAACAACAACAAAAAGGGAACTTGAGCGTGCATAACTATTCACCCCCCCAAAGTCAATACTTTGTAGCGCCACCTTTTTCAGCAATTACAGCTGCAAGACTCTTGGGGTATGTCTCTATAAGCTTGGCACATCTAGCCACTGGGATTTTGCTCATTCTTCAAGGCAAAACTGCTCCAGCTCTTTCAAGTTGGATGGGTTCCGCTGGTATACGGCAATCTTTAAGTCATGCCACAGATTCTCAATTTGATTGAGGTCTGGGCTTTGACGAGGCCATTCCAAGACATTTAAATGTTTCCCCTTAAACCACTCAAGTGTTGCTTTAGCAGTATGCTTAGGGTCATTGTCCTGCTGGAAGGTCAACCTCCGTCCCAGTTTCAAATCTCTGTGAGACTGAAACAGAATTTCCCTTTATTTCGTGCCATCCATCATTCCTTCTTCCATATGTTTGGGGAGTCTCCCACATGCCTTTTGGCGAACAACAAACGCGTTTGCTTATTTTTTTCTTCAAGCAATGGCTTTTTTCTGGCCACTCTTCCGTAAAGCCCAGCTCTGTGGAGTGTATGGCTTAAAGTGGTCCTATGGACAGATACTCCAATCTCCACTGTGGAGCTTTGCAGCTCCTTCAGGGTTATCTTTGGTTTCTTTGTTGCCGCTCTGATTAATTCCCTCTTTGCCTGGTCTGTGAGTTTTGGTGGACGGCCCTCTCTTGGCAGGTTTGTTGTGGTGCCATATTCTTTTCATTTTTTAATAATGGATTTAATGGTGCTCCGAGGGATGTTCAAAGTTTCTGATATTTTTTTATAACACAACCCTGAGCTGTACTTCTCCACAACTTTGTTCCTGACCTGTTTGGAGAGCGCCTTGGTCTTCATGGTGCCACTTGCTTGGTGGTTCCCCTTTCTTAGTGGTGTTGCAGACTCTGGTGCCTTTCAGATCTGGTGTATATATACTGAGATCATGTGACAGTTCATGTGACACTTATATTGCACTCAGGTGGTCTTTATTTAACAAATTATGTGACTTCTGAAGATAATTGGTTGCACCAGATCTTATTTAGGGGCTTCATAGCAAAGGTGGTGAATACATATGCACACATCACTTTTCCGTTTCGATTTTTTTGAAACAAGTTATTTTCTTCATTTCACTTCACCAATTTGGACTATTTTGTATGTGTTGATTACATGAAATCCAAATAAAATTCTATTTAAATTGCAGGGTATAATGCAGCAAAATAGGAAAAACGCAAAGGGGGATGAATACTTTTGCAAGGCACTGTGTGCTCGACAATCTCTGCCTCAGTATAGCTTGATCAACTGTATCAAACGCCTTAGAGAGATCAATAAAAAGTGAGACACAGTGCTGTTTTTTGTCAAGGGCTTCAGTGATGTAATTTAAAAGCTTCAGGGCTGCTGCAGTTGTGCTATGCTTCTTCCTGAAGCCCGATTGGAACATGGATAAAATAGTACATAGAAACTATTTAGTACATAAAAACAATTTTAGCTGTTCACTAGAAGGGTTTCAGGTATTGTCCCCAGGGGTGACAGCTTTGAGATTGACCTAGAATTATTTAAAAGAGTTGGATCTCCCCCTTTAAAAGTGGTAGGACAAATGCTGATTTCCAGATCCTTGGAATTTCATTACTTTCCAGGGTTAGATTGAATAGATTTGTAAGTGGTTCAGCTATGAAATCAGCTAACAGGTTTAAAAATCAGGGATCAAGAAGTTCAGGACCTGCAGGCTTTCTCTGATTTAAGGATTTCAGGGCTTTATGTACCTCCTCCAAGGTTTGACCAGCTTTCACCGGTTTATCCACACAGGGTTGTACAGAGACAGAGAATACTGAATCAAACAGCCTACCAGATGATACAAAGTGCTCATTGAAACAATTCAGCATTTCAATTTTGTCATATACAGCAACAGAGTCCTTCAATACACATGACGGTAATTCATTAACATTACTGTTACCAGACATAGACGTAATAGCCTTCCAAAACTTTCTAGGGTCACTCAGGTTATCAGTGGTAACACACATCAAATATTCCTGAGAAGAATACTTGTTTCGTAGCTACCTAAAAAGAAGCCAATCAGCATCAGAACATGATTTCCTTGCCTTAGCCCAGGCTAGATTATGTTTGTGAATAATACAAGACAGCTTGTAACTCTGAACCTGCGGAATGGGGCATGTTTGTTTACTATTTGGAAAAAAAACATAAATGAAAGAATTTCCAGGCAATTTCCAAATCAGGAATAAACTCAATCTTGCTCCAGTCAAAATAAAACAAATTATGAAAGAAAGCCTGCTCATTAAAACTTAACATTTCTCTTACGAATAAAGTGTGGGTTTGTTTTAGGAACCGCACAATGGTCACTTAAATCACAACAGAAAACACCAACCACAGAATATTTATGTGGAACAATTGTCAATATCAAATCAATCAGGGTAGATTTCTCTGGACATTTGAGATTTGGACGGGTGGATGAGTTAATCAAGTGGGTAAGATTCCTAAATTACAATACATTTTAAAATCATCAGACACCGACTTTAACCAACACCTACTGAGATCACCAATCAAGATCATTTCACTGTAAAGAAGTTTAGACAAGGTGCATCAGAGAAGAAAATGCATCACGAGCAGAGCGGGAATAACTTGGGACCTCTGTTTAATAACCTTGAGCAGCTTCTCTTTTTTAAGAGACCTACTGCAAGCAAATTCTACAAGTGAGTTTCCAGACAATACAAAACAGTCATTTAAAACCATTAAACTTTGGTAGTGACAAATTCGTACTGTTCACATCATGATGCAATGCAGTGAGTTACTGATAAAATTACAAAGTAGCTAACAGTGTAGCATAGGAAGACAGATTGTGTCTTTGATCGGGAGAAGATGAGTGGTATATGAAGATCAGGGTACAGTGAGGGAAAAAAGTATTTGATCCCCTGCTGATTTTGTACATTTGCCCACTGACAATGAAATGATCAGTCTATAATTTTAATGGTAGGTTTATTTGAACAGTGAGGGACAGAATAACAATAAAACATTCCAGAAAAACGCATGTGAAAAATGTTATAAATAGAATTGCATTTTAATGAGGGAAATAAGTGTTTGACCCCCTCTCAATCAGAAACATTTCTGGCTCCCAGGTGTCTTTTATACAGATAACGAGCTGAGATTAGGAGCACACTCTTAAAGGGAGTGCTCCTAATCTCAGCTTGTTACCTGTATAAAAGACACCTGTTCACAGAAGCAATCAATCAATCAGATTCCAAACTCTCCACCATGGCCAAGACCAACGAGCTCTCCAAGGATGTCAGGGACAAGATTGTAGACCTACACAAGGCTGGAATGGGCTACAAGACCATCGCCAAACAGCTTGGTGAGAAGGTGACAACAGTTGGTGAGATTATTCGCAAATGGAAGAAACACAAAAGAACTGTCAATCTCCCTCGGCCTGGGGCTCCATGCAAGATCTCACCTCGTGGAGTTGCAATGATCATGAGAACAGTGAGGAATCAGCCCAGAACTACACGAGAGGATCTTGTCAATGATCTCAAGGCAGCTGGGACCATAATCACCAAGAAAACAATTGGTAACACACTACGCCGTGAAGGACTGAAATCCTGCAGCGCCCGCAAGGTCCCCCTGCTCAAGAAAGCAGGGGGAGGAGGAGGAATGCTGCCTATGACCCCAAGAACACCATCCCCACCGTCCAACATGGAGGTGGAAACATTATGCTTTGGGGGTCTTTTTCTGCTAAGGGGACAGGACAACTTCACCGCATCAAAGGCACGATGGACGGGGCCATGTACCGTCAAATCTTGGGTGAGAACCTCCTTCCCTCAGCCAGGGCATTGAAAATGGGTCGTGGATGGGCATGACAATGACCCAAAACACATGGCCAAGGCAACAAAGGAGTGGCTCAAGAAGAAGCACATTAAGGTCCTGAAGTGGCCTAGCCAGTCTCCAGACCTTAATCCCATAGAAAATCTGTGGAGGGAAGATCTGCAAAGAGGAGTGGGACAAAATCCCTCCTGAGATGTGTGCAAACCTGGTGGCCAACTACAAGAAACGTCTGACCTCTGTGATTGCCAACAAGGGTTTTGCCACCAAGTACTAAGTCATGTTTTGCAGAGGGGTCAAATACTTATTTCCCTCATTAAAACGCAATTCCATTTATAACATTTTTCACATGCGTTTTTCTGGATTTTTTTGTTGTTATTCTGTCTCTCACTGTTCAAATAAACCTACCATTAAAATTATAGACTGATCATTTCTTTGTCAGTGGGCAAACGTACAAAATCAGCAGGGGATCAAATACTTTTTTCCCTCACTGTATGTCTGGTCTGTCGGTAAAACGGAGAGTGGAGTGACGACTTGCACCCCCACTCGACCCCCCTTGATTCCAGAGCCAGAGGTGACAGGGGCCTGTCACCAGCCCGACACAACCCAGCAGCCACCTCTTCACAGCCTGACATTGGGCCGAGGATGTTGTGTCAAAGCCGGCTTCAAACAAATAGTCACAGCCAACGCTGTCATCTGGTACCAAATTATTAATGTGTGTGTGAAGAAGAGGTGGCTCGTGGGAGGAGCTATAGGAGGACAGGCTCATTGTAATGGCTGGAATGGAATTAATGGGACAGAATCAAGCATGTGGTTTCCATATGATTGATGCGTTTGATACCTTTCTATTTATTCCATTCCAGCCAATGAGTCCTTCCTCCTATAGCTCCTTCCATCAGCCTCCTCTGGTGTGAAGGCAGAAAAGACAGGATGATAATCCATGATCATAGTGCAGGGAAGAGCCTGACAAAAGCAGCACTTTGAGTGTTAAAAAGCTCCTGGTCATGTGGGGTTCTTGACATGGCATCTACAATTCTTCCGAATTCTTCAAAGACTATAAATGAATGAATGCAACACTCATGTCTCTGTTAATAGCAAACACAGTCATGGGTGGTACTGGTAACTCTAATTCACTCTCAAGACGCCCTGGAAATTATGCAAATAAGGCTTAAAACCTTACAGTAGGGCTATTCAATTATGGTCCTGGAGGGCCGAAACAGTTCTCGTTTGGGATTTATTTAATGGTTCTTCAAAGAACCATCCCATTTATGGATCTTCAGAGACCCTAAAATGGTTCCCTATGGCAGGGGTGTCAAACTCATTCCATGGAGAGCCTAATGTCTGCAGGTTTTTTTCCCCCTTTCAATTAAGACAGCCAGGTGATCAATCAAGTACAAGTGTGGAGCAAAAACCTGCAGACACTCGGCCCTCTGTGGAATGAGTTTGACACTTGCCCTATGGCATGACTCTCAAGAACATTATTTGGTTCCAACTTGCACCTCTATGTTTAGGACTGTGTGAAAGCCCTAAATATAGTGAGTGCAGTCGGCAGTTAAGGAAAGGCTTCCTCTTTTTTCTCCTTTGACTCTTCTTTCAACCATGTCTCTTTCTCTCTCCCTCTTTCCTTGCCTAGTTAAATAAAGGTTAAATAAAAAATGTATCCCTGCAGTGTGAGGGGAGCAGCAGCAGTGACATCGGGACAGACATCTAAACCTGGCCAGCCTGACTGCCTGGCAGGGAGGCAGGGATGATACAGACCTATCTCCCCCACCACTCTACAGCAGATACATTATACTTTAAACACAGCCAGTCAGGCAGGCAGGAAGTGAAGAAGGCAGGATACAGACCCCCACACTGTATTGCAGATACAATATCCTTACAGTCAGAGATGTCTGTTGTCTGGATCTCTCTGGCCCTGAATGTGGCATGAAGGATAATTATGCTATAGCTTGTGGTTATTGTAGAGGCTCTTCAAAGACATAGAGCTGCTAATTGCTGACTGTTGTCACCAGACATTTTAATAGAAACCATCTTGAGGGTCCTCCTCTTTCTGTAATTAAGTCATATCTGCATCCCAAATCACACCCTATTTTTCTATATAGTACAATACTTTTCACCAGAGGCCTATGGGCCCTTGTCAAAAGTAGTGAACTAAATAGGGAATAGGTTGCAGATATGGCTTAATTACAGAGAGGAGAGGACCCTCAAGATGGTTTCTATTAAAATATCTGTTGACAACAATCAGCAATTAGCAGCTCAATGTCTTTGAAGAGCCTGCATTATAACCACAAGCTATAACATAATTCTCCTTCATGCCACGGTGGAAAGGCTTCCCAATAACAATATAGAGGTCCTCATCATGAGCAAATCAAACAAACTGCATAATTACAATCCAAGCAGAGGAATTGGTCTTAATGCGCATAGTTTGAAGACATTGGTTTTTGAGATTTACCTAGTTTAGGAAAATCATTAAAGCAAATTCAATGAGGATGTGATTTTACTCAGGAAAGCCACGCAAGCTGTTGGAGATCTACGCCAGCCTCACTACTACTCCCTGCACATTCTATAGGGCAGCCACCCAGTGTCAGGATGGATTAACCAATAGAGAGAGGAGATAGAGAAAGAGAGCAGGGAGGGGTGTGGGTCTCAAATCCACTCCTGTAGAGTGTAATAGTAGTGCTCTCTCTTTGTGCTACAGTATGCTGATGAGCTCCTCAATACTAGCCCCTGCCATCCCTATGAGCAGGGTTCGGGAGTAACGGATTACATGTAATCTGTTATATGTAAGGGATTACAAAAAAACTAACTATAATCCGTTTAGTTACCAGCAAAAATATTGTAATCAGATTACAGACACTTTTGAAAAACTAGATGATTACTTCCAGGATTACTTTTAAATTCAGAAAGGATGTTTTAGCGAAAACAAATCTTTGACGCTTCTCTGTTTAATAAATGACATTCAAATCAGCATTGAAAAAAGGCGCAATTTTAAATTTGTTCAAGGTGAGCGAGTCTGACCATAATTCAGAGACCACTATGTTGACACACCAAATGTGTTTGATGGATCTCGGGAAAAGAGCATGAATAAGCTTTTGTAGGCTACAGTCCAAGCTATGTCTTCCAATGGTGCGACTGCAAGATTATCCAAATTATAAATGCTTGGAGGTAAGTATGACAGCAGTGGTGTAGTCTGATATCTACAGTGCCTTGCAAAAGTACTCATCCCCCAATGCGATTTTCCTATTTTGTTGCATTACAATCTGTAATATAGATTTTTATTTGGATTTCATGTAATGGACATACACAAAATAGTCCAAATTGGTGAAGTGGAAAAAAAAAATGGTGTGTGCTTATTTTTTTATTTCACCTTTATTTAACCAGGTAGGCAAGTTGAGAACAAGTTCTCATTTACAACTACGACCTGGGTAACCAATTACCTTCAGATGTCACAGAATTAGATAAATAAAGTCCACCTGTGTGCAATCTAGGTGTCACATGACCTGTCATATGATCTCAGTATATATACACCTGTTCTGAAAGGCCCCAGATTCTGCAACACCACTAAGCAGGGGACATCACCAAGCAAGTGTCACCATGAAGACCATTGAGCTCTCTAAACAGGTCAGGGACAAAGTTGTGGAGAAGTACAGATCAGGGTTGGGTTTTAAAAAAATATCTGAAACTTTAAACATCCCACGGAGCACCATTATATACATTATTAAAAAATTGAAAGAATATGGCACCACGAGAGGGCCACCCACCAAAACACGCGGACCAGGCAAGGAGGGAATTAATCAGAGAGGCGACAAAGAGACCAAAGATAACCCTGAAGGAGCTGCAAAGCTCCGCAGCGGAGATTGGAGTATCTGTTCATAGGACCACTTTAAGCCGTACTGTCCACAGAGCTGGGCTTTATGGAAGAGTGGGCAAAAAAAAGCCATTGCTTGAAGAAAAAAACATGCAAACACATTTGGTGTTCGCCAAAAGGCATATGGGAGACTCCCCACAGATATGGAAGAAGGTACTCTGGTCAGATGAGACTAGAATTGCGCTTTTTAGCCATCAAGGAAAATGCTATGTCTGGCGCAAACCCAACATCTCTCATCACCCCGAGAATACCATCCCCACAGTGAAGCATGGTGGTGGCATCATCAAGCTGTGTGGATGTTTTTCATCGGCAGGAACTGGGAAACTGGTGGGGGGGTGAATAGTTATGCACCCTCAAGTTTTCAGTGTTTTTTGTCTTATTTCTTGTTTGCTTCACAATAAAGAATATTTTGCATCTTCAAAGTGGTAGGCATGTTGTTTACATCAAATTATACAACCCCCCCCCAAATCTATTTTAATTCCAGGTTGTAAGGCAACAAAATAGGAAAAAAGCCAAGGGGGTGAATACTTTCGCAAGTCACTGTACATTACCAACCCATGAAGTAAAATGTAACATCCATATACAGTTGAAGTCGGAAGTTTACATACACTTAGGTTGGAGTCATTAAAACTCGTTTTTCAACCACTCCACAAATGTCTTGTTAACTCCTTAGGGCTAGGGTCCCATTTTCAGAATTTTCGCCTGTCTGACGTGCCCAAAGTAAAATGCCTGCCACTCAGGCCCAGAAACTAGGATATGCACATAATTAGTTGGATGGGAAACACTCTGAAGTTTCTAAAACTGTTAAAATAATGTCTGTGAGTATAACACAACTGATATAGCAGGCGAAAACCGAGGAATTTCTGTCCGGAAATCTTTTTTTTTGTTGACCTCCCATCACTTTCTTTGGAATCCTATTAATTTCCCAGTGAGATAGCACTCAGGTTGCAGTACATATGGCTTCCACTAGATGTCAACAGTCTTTAGACAGACAGCGTTCTATGAGTTTGTCTTGAGAAACAACAACATACAGGATGTTTATATCAGTGGAGCCACGAAGACTTTTCTGTCTAGTGCGCGAGAGACCCGGGAGCGCGCAGCTCTGTATTTTCCTATTGTATCGCTTAGGTTATTATCCGAATGAAATACAATAGCCAATATAGATAAATGGATGCCTAAGGATAATTTATAATTTATGTTTGATTTGTTTGGGCAAAGTTGATAGGTATAATTTGAAGGCTTTCTCTTCACTGTACAACGGTCGAGTAGACTAGAAATGCTTGGTGGACTATCTGAACATAACGCACCAACCAAACAGAGATTTATGGATATAATAAATTACTTTTTCTAACAAAAGAACCATGTATTCTCTTGTTTGGCCACTTGGGATGCCCTCAGCAGAAGTTCTTTGAAAGGTAAGCAATTTATTTTAGCTCTTATATGGGTTTTGTGAGACCCGCGCTAGATATGAATTTATGCTAATGTGGAAAATATGAGGTGCTATCCTCAAACAATCAAATGTTGTGCTTTCGCCGTAAAGCCTTTTTGAAATCTGACAACGCTGTGACATTAACAAGAATCTTTACAACCATATGCAACACTTGTATATCCATGAATGTTAAATATTACAAATTTTTATTTTGAGTTTGCCATGCTTTGTTTGCTCCAAAAACAAGCCTGCTCACGGGATCGGATCCGTAAGAGGTTTTTAACAAACTATAGTTTTGCCAAATCGGTTAGGACATCTACTAATTCTTCCAACAATTGCTTACAGACGTATTATTTCACTTATTATTCATTGTATCACAATTCCAGGGGGTCAGAAGTTTAGATACACTAAGTTGAATGTGCCTTTAAACAGCTTGGAAAATTCCAGAAAATGATGTCATGGCTTTAGAAGCTTCTGATAGGCTAATTGACATAATTTTAGTCAATTGGAGGTGTACCTGTATTTCAAGGCCTACCTTCAAATTCAGTGCCTCTTTGCTTGACATCATGGGAAAATCAAAAGAAATCAGCCAAGACCTCAGAAAAACATTGTAGAACTCCACACGTCTGGTTCATCCTTGGGAGCAATTTCCAAACGCCTAAAGGTACCACATTCATCTGTACAAACAATAGTATGCAAGTATAAACACCATGGGACCACGCAGCTGTCATACTGCTCAGGAAGGAGACACGTTCTGTCTCCTAGAGATGAACATTCTTTGGTGCGAAAAGTGCAAATCAATCCCAGAACAACAGCAAAGGACCTTGTGAAGATGCTGGAGGAAACAGGTGCAAAAGTATCTATATTCACAGTAAAACAAGACCTATATCGACATAACCTGAAAGGCTGCTCAGCAAGGAAGAAGCCAGCAAGATGTTACTTTTTGGATAAATGTCCTCTGGTCTGACGAACAAAAATAGAACTGTTTGGCCATAATGACCATCGTTATGTTTGGAGGAACGAGGGGGAGGCTTGCAAGCCGAAGAACACCATCCCAACCGTGAAGCACAGGGGTGGCAGAATCATGTTGTGGTGGTGCTTTGCTGCAGGAGGGACTGGTGCACTTGACAAAATAGATGGCATCATGAGGGAGGGAAATTATGTGGTTATATTCAAGCAACATCTCAAGACATCAGTCAGGGAGCTGAAGCTTGGTCGCAAATGGGTCTTCCAAATGGACAATGACCCCAAGCGTAATTCCAAAGTTGTGGCAAAAAGGACAAAGTCAAGGTATTGGAGTGGCCATCACAAAGCCCTGACCTCAATCCTATGGAAAATTTGTGGGCAGAACTGAAAGAGCGTGTTTGAGCAAGGAGTCAAACTACAAACTGACTAAGTTACACCAGCTCTGTCAGGAGGAATGGGCCAAAATTCACCCAACTTATTGTGGGAAGCTTGTGGAAGGCTACCGAAAACGTTTGACCCAAGTTAAACAATTTAAAGGCAATGCTACCAAATACTAATTGAGTGTATGTAAACTTCTGACCCACTGGGAATGTGATGAAGAAATAAAAGCTGAAATAAATCATTCTCTCTACTATTTTTCTGACATTTCACATTCTTGAAATAAAGTGGTGATCCTAACTGACCTAAGAGAGGGGATTCTTACTAGGATTAAATGTCAGGAATTGTGAAAAACTGAGTTTAAATGTATTTGGCTAAGGTGTATGTAAACTTACGACTTCAACTGTATGATCAGCTGTGTAAACTTTAACATTGATTTATCCTGCAATAGATGTCATTCAATTGGTAACATACATGTTTGTCTTCTTCTAATTCCTCTTAATGGGAAAGTAATCTAAAAGTAACTGAACGTAATCAGTTTACGCTACTGAGTTACGGTAATCCAAAAGTTACATTACTGATTACAATTATGGAGAGGTAACTAGTAACTGTAACGGATAACATTTAGAAAGTAACATCCCAACCCTGCCTTTGAGAGTCCTTTCAGTGGCTTCCTCTGCCTGTGTCAGAGCCTAAATTCCACAACCTTAGTGTCCTGTTAAGAGCTCTGATTTATTAGGTCTTAGCCTGCATTTTCACCACTCTGCTTCAAAGTCCAGAGAGATAAAAGTAGAACAGAGCCATTAAAAATGCATCAAAGATGATGTGGGCCAGTACTGTCTGAGGCTTTAAATAGTACACCATGCTAGTAGCTGGATAAGGAAACATATGTTACTATGTTACTGCACTGCAGTGTAGAGCTGCTGCTGCATTGGGCAGAGCTTAAATTTGCGATTCACTCTAACTAACTGAGCCGGAGAGGTTGGCTGACGTTTTACATGCTCCGAACCAACTGTGTTATTTTGTTAGTTTTTTGCATTGTTGTAACTTGTTTTTGTACTTATTTTGTACATAATGTTGCTGCTACCATCTCTTATGACCGAAAATAACTTCTGGACATCAGAACAGCGATTACTCACCACGAGCTGGAAGAAGATTTTTCCTTTAACGAGTCCGACGAGTCCGACGTGAAGGATATACTGCAGGCTTAGGACCCTGGGACTAAACACCTCCCTCTGCAACTGGATCCTGGACTTCCTGACGGGCATCACCCAGGTGGTAAGGGTAGGTAACAACACATCCACCACGCTGATCCTCAACACGGGGGAACTTCAGGGGTGCTTGCTTGGTCTCCTCCTGTACTCCCTGTTCACTCATGACTGCATGGCCAGTCGCAACTCCAACACCATCATTAAGTTTGCTGATGACACAACAGTGGTAGGCCTGATCACAGACAACGATGAGACAGCCAATAGGGAGGAGGTCAGATACCTGGCCGAGTGGTGCCAGGACAACAACCTTTCCCTCAACATAATCAAGACAAAGGAGATGATTGTGGACTACAGGAAAAGGAGGACCGAGCACGCCCCCATTCTCATTGACGGGGCTGTAGTGGAGCAGGTTGAGAGCTTCATGTTCCTTGGTGTCCACATCACCAATAAACTAAAATGGTCGAAGCACACCAAGACAGTCGCGTAGAGGGCACGACAAAACCCATTCCCCCTCAGGAGAAACCTATTCCCCCTCAGGAGAAAATATTTGGCATGGGTCTTCAGATCCTTAAAAGGTTCTACAGCTGCACCCTCGGGAGCATCCTGGCTGGTTTGATCACTGCCTGGTATGGCAACTGCTCGGCCTCCGATCGCAAGGCACTACAGAGAGTAGTACGTACGGCCCAGTACATCACTGGGGCCAAGCTTCCTGCCATCCAGGACCTCTATACCAGGCGGTGTCAAAGGAAGGCCCTACAAATTGTCAAAGACTCCAGCCACCCTAGTCATAGACTGTTCTCTCTGCTACCGGAGCGCCAAGTCTATATTATCTATGCATAGTGACTTTAATAACTATACCTACATGTACATATTACCTCGACTAACCGGTGCCCCCACACATTGACTCTGTACCGGTACCCCCTGTATATAGTCTCACTATTGTTATTTTACTGCTGCTCTTTAATTGTGTGTTACTTTTATTTCTTATTCTTATTTTTTGGTATTTTTTTTTAAATGCATTGTTGGTTAGGGCTTGTAAGTAATCATTTCACTGTAAGGTCTACATCTGTTGTATTCGGCGCATGTGACAAATACAATTTGATTTGATTTGATGTGTACTCATGGGGGACAAGCCTGCCTCTCGCTTGCTCTCTAACATTGAAATTGTCTGACTCTTTAAGCAGCCTTATCAGACAGGGGATGGTTAAAGGCTGTTGAACACATGTACGTTGACGGGTGATTGGCAGCAGAACAGCTCAGGGAGACCGACAGACACAAGCTGTTGGACAGGTTTATAGTAGTTGGGTTCCAATTGCTGCAGGGGCTGCTGAGTAGAAAAGAACACTAGTCTGTTTGCCTTTGTCCCAAATGGCACCCTATTTCCTGCATAGTGCACTACTTTTGATGAGATGGAATGATGTGCCATTTGGGACAAATTCTAGAACCCAAGTCATCAGCTAATCAGCTGCCTGCTGGAGCACAGAAACAGGAAGTGCCCTTCAGAAAGCATTGATACATTAACGGAACGCTATTAAAGTCTGTAGTCATCAATCACAAATCATATCAATCATTAGATTAATTCCACAGGTCTGAGATCATGACGTCCTAATCAATTACAGTGAATAATGAGCCCTTTCTGCCTAATTTATTCCCAGCACTGCTCTCTAGCTCCGAAATTAAGGCAAATTTAGATCAACACGAAAACCTCCCAAACATGGATTTTGCAGCTATGAGATAAGGTACAAATGAAACGCTAACACATGAAGTACAATTTGGAAGCTTTCAAGTTCTTAACCAAGATAGAGGAGACATTCTTCACTTGTTAAATATAATTCTGGATATCTGGACAAGGAAGAAGTTAATTTGAAGACCAGTTTGGAAATAAGTCATGTATAAAGCATTCATGTGTTATCCTTTGAGCTTTGTTATATTTTTAAACAAAATCAAATAAAAGCCAGAATCCAATAATCAAGTCTGCAGATTGTGAAGAATTGACTGAAATTGTGTTATTACAATGACATCAGAAAAAGCAAAAAGCCTAGTAGTCGGTGTTTTCTCTTTGTCCTGTTTGCACATAATACAGAAAAATAACCCATTTAACCTCAGGCCATGGATGCGTTGGAAATGGCACTCTATTCCCGATATAGCCCAAAGGGCATCTGGTCAAAAGTAGTGCACTACATAGATTATGGAGTGCCATTTGGGATGCACACTGAGTCAACAATGCTTTGTGAAATTACAAAGCAGCACAGCAAGGCCTGGGACCAAGTCAAGGAACGTCAATGTCGTGTTGGGGCCAACTAAATTACTGTGTTAAAATATATTTCCAAAGGGAAGCAATTATAATGTACCAGGATTCAACAGTGCTAATGTCGCAGTTGCGAGCCACTCCAAAGAGAGAGATGGGTTTTAATCTGCAGTGTACCGCTGTGCAGGGAGGCTGGGATAGAGATGCAGGACCTAGCAGTGGCTAGGAGGACCACATCTCAAACAGGGCAGAGAGAGACTATAAAGGCTTCTGTTCCAAGGCTAATTTACATATGACAACAGTCTGGCAGCATGAGATGGTTGAGTCAGAAAACACAATGCACAGATTGTTTAGAGTGTTGTTGGTGTGTTGTGAAATAAGCCTACAATATGTGAAAACAGGTTTGTACTGGGAAACAAGTTTGGAGTGGTATGTTTCTGGTGTGTATTGCAACACATGTACATATACTGTACATGTAAAGACATGTCTGATGAGATTGCCACAAACATGACATGGAATCTATTCAAATTTAGTTTCACGCCGTGTCAAAATCGAATCCTTTTCTGTCTCCGATGGTGATGTTGTAACTGGCAACAAAGGCTTTCAAAAACACATGGAATCTTCATTTTCCTTTTCATGCTGCATGTGTCACATCTTAATCTGTCCCCTATAAAGTGACAAGCCTTATATTTGGACCTAGTAAGGTGCATTGGCAACAAACCCACATTTTTGACAGGCCAGCTGTTAGTTCCATGGGCCAGGTAACGTGGCCTTTTAGGTGACATATCCTTCAACGACAGCTGGGCACTTGACTGGGTTAATAAACACTGTTAAATACAAACTCTGCTAATTCCCCTTGTCATTCAGGCTGTGGTTGGGTGTAGCAGGGACATATCGGGGAGACGTGAATGGTCACAGCACACACACATACATGGACAGACACACAGATGCACACACACAGGATCAATATAGTGTAAGAACCGCAATTCTGAGCATCTCTTGAGCTTTCCGTTCCTTGATATCAGGAAACGCCCATTGATTCCTGCCATTGTCAGTTCCGGTGTTATGAGACTGATGGTCTCAACACATATTACTTGTTTACATAGCAGGTTAGGATAACTAACGTGACAGGTTAGGTGAATTAGCGTGGCAGGTTAGGAGAATGAGGTTAAGGTAACGAAAAGTGTTAGGGTTAGCCACAATGCTACAGTTGTCAACAACTGTTGTCCCCAACGAGAAAGAAACGGCTAAGGACCAATGGCGAGCATCAATGGGCGTAACTTGACGTCAAGAAACACTGATATTAGAAAACGTTTTAATTTCATCCTTCTTGCCTGTCGAACACTTAGGGCTTGTTCGACATTGCAGCTGACAGTGCATGCGACTGCCAACTGACTGATCTATAAATCGCCTTGCATCATAAATAACTACTCGTAATTATTTGTAGAGCAATCACCGTCTTCCAACAATGCATTGTGGATTTGATGCTCTCAAATACGGCCATTCTCTCACTGTTTGGCTCTCTAGAAGTCAGGTGTCACATCCCAGAGACAGGTCCCTCTCAGCCAGGCTCAGCCGTGGCACTCTGTCCCTCAACATGTCCAATGGTGCCTGGATCACATTATATCTGCATTCTAGACACAGCAAATTGACCAGTGTAGATTTTTCAGTGTAACATTTCTAGTGTTGATTCAGGAGTTAAATTCACTCTGTAAACTCCTTAAGAGTCAATTGATGCACCAGTGTGTCAATATAATGAACATAATAAAAATACATCTTTTTTTTTTGCATGGGCTGCGTGTCAATCCACCGCATCCGCCTATGTCGCCCTTCCGCATCTGTGGTGGAAAGTGGCAGAGCTACAGTGTTGTTTGTCAGACCAGGAGACATCCTGACAATCAGTCTTCTCACGAAAACGTCTGTAGCTTCCGAACGGTTTGGCCTTCCACTCTATAGAAGGATGAGACTCTCACGAACTGGATGGTGTTCTCAGTTTTGCTCTACGACCCCCACTTGTCATAGGACTCGTCTGAAGAAAACCCATACAAAAGAATGGAAGTATGGAGGTAGTTTTGTTTTCCCTCATCACACAATACTCCATAACGACAAAGAAAAAAATGGTTTTTAGACATTTTTACAAATGTATTAAAAATAAAAAAATAAAATGTCTTATTTACATAAGTAAATAAGATATTGGACATGATTTGGAAAGGCAAACACCCGTCTATATAAGGTCCCAGAGTTGACAGTGCATGTCAGAGCAAAAAAAAAAGGCATGAGGTCGAAGGCTATGAGACTCGAAATTGAGCTCAGGTTCATCCTATTTCTACAACTTGATTGGAGTCCACCTGTGGTAAATTCAATTGATTGGACATGATTTGGAAAGGCACACACCAGTCTATATAAGGTCCCAGAGTTGACAGTGCATGTCAGAGAAAAAACAAAGCTATGAGGTCGAAGGAATTGTCTGAAGAGCTCCAAGACAGGATTGTGTCGAGGCACAGATCTGAGGAAGGGTACAACAAATGTCTGCAGCATTGAAGGTCCCCAAGAACACAGTGTCCTCCATCATTCTAAAATGGAAGAACTTTGGAACCACCAAAGTACAGAGAGGTCCTTGATGAAAACCTGCTCCAGGGTGCTCAGGACTTCAGACTGGGGTGAAGGTTCACCTTCCAACAGGACAATGAACCTAAGCACACAGCCTGGACAACGCAGGCGCTTCGGGACAAGTCTCTGAACATCCTTGAGTGGCCCAGCCAGAGCCCGGACTTGAACCCAATCGAACATCTCTAGAGACCTAAAAACAGCTGTGCAGTGACACTCCCCATCCAGCATGACAGAGCTTGAGAGGATCTGCAGAGAAGAATGGGAGAAACTCCCCAAATACAGGTGTGCCAAGCTTGTAGCGTGATACCCAAGAAGACTTGAGGCTGTACTCGCTGCCAAAGGTGCTTTAACAAAGTACTAAGTAAGGGGTCTGAATACTTATGTAAATGTGATATCTGTTTTTCTAAAAACAAATTTCTTTCTTTGTCATTTGGGTATTGTGTGTATATTGATGACAAAAAAACTACAATTTTATCAATTTTAGAATTAGGCTGTAACCACTTGACTTTTTCCACATTTTGTTATGTTATAGCCTGAGATTTTGTGCCACTGGCCTACACACAATACCCCATAATGTCAAAGCGGAAATATGTTTTTAGAAATGAGAAAAGCTGAAATGTCTTGAGTCAATAAGTATTCAACCCCTTTCTTATGGTAAGCCTAAATAAGTTCAGGAGTAATAATGTGCTTAACAAGTCATATAATAAGTTGCATGTACTCTGTGTGCAGTAATAGTGTTTAACATGACTACCACATCTCTGTACCCCACACACAATTATCTGTAAGGTACCCTCAGTTGAGCAGTGAATTTCAAACAAACATTCAACCACAAAGACCAGGGAGGTATTCTAATGCTTCGCAAAGAAGGGCACCTATTAGTAGATTGGTAAAACATGTATAAATAAAATACATTGAATATCCCTTTGAGCATTATGAAGTTATTAATTACACATTGGATGGTGTATCAATACACCCAGTCACTACAAAGATACAGGCGTCCTTGCCAACTCATTTGCCGGAGAGGGAGGAAAACACTCAGGGATTTCACCATGAGACCCATTGTGACTTTAAAACAGTTAGTTTAATGGCCGTGATAAGAGAAAATTGAGGATGGATCGACAACATTGTAGTTATTCCACAATACTAAACTAAATGACAGAGTGAAAAGAAGGAAGCCTATAGGGAATAAAAATGACAAAACATGCATCCTGTTTGCAATAAGGCACTAAAGTAGAACTGCTAAAAAATTGGCGAAGAAATTAAATTCATGTCCTGAATATAAAGCATTATGTTTGGGGCAAATCCAACAACACATCACTGAGTACCGCTCTTCATATTTTCAAGCGTGGTGGTGGTTGCATCATGTTATGTGTATGTTTGTCATTGGCAAGGAAGAGGGAGTTTTTTTAGGATAAAAATAAATGGAATAGAGCTAAGCACAGGCAAAATCCCAGAGGAAAACCTGGTTCAGTCTACTTTCCAACAGACACTGGGAGACAAATTCATCTTTCAGCAGGACAACATGAAACACAAGGCCAAATATACAAAAGAGTTGCTTACCAAGATTAAATCAAATCAAAGTTTATTTGTCACGTGCGCCGAATACAACAGGTGTAAACCTTACAGTAAAATGCTTACTTACAAGCCTTAACCAACAGTGCAATTTTTAAGTAAAAAATTGGTATTAGGTAAACAAAAGATAAGTAAAGAAAACAGTAAAATGAAAATAACAATAGCGAGGCTATATAGAGGTGGTACCGGTACAGAGTCAATGTGCGGGGGCACCGGTTCATTGGGCTAATTGAGTAAATATATACATGTAGGTATACTTAAGCAATGTTTTTTTTTCTGGTCACTCTTCCATAAAGCCCAGCTCTGTGGAGTGTACGGCTTAAAGTGGTCAACAGACAGATACTCCAATATCCGCTGTGGAGCTTTGCAGCTCCTTCAGAGTTATATTTGGTCTCTTTGTTGCCTCTGATCAATGCCCTCCTTGCCTGGTCTGTGAGTTTTGGTGGGCGGCCCTCTCTTGGCAGTTTTGTTGTGGTGTCATATTCTTTCCATTTTTAATAATGGATTCATTGGTGCTCCGTGGGATGTTCAAATCTTCAGATATTTTTTTATAACCCAACCCTGATCTGTACTTCTCCACAACTTTGTCCTGACCTGTTTGGAGAGCTCCTTGGTCTTCCTGGTGCCACTTGCTTGGTGGTGCCACTTGCTTAGTGGTGTTGCAGACACTGGGGCCTTTCAGAACAGGTGTATATATGCTGAGATCATGTGACAGATCATGTGACACTTAGATTGCACACAGGTGGACTTTATTTAATTAATTATGTGACTTCTGAAGGTAATTGGTTGCACCAGATCTTATTTAAGGGCTTCAAAGCAAAGGGGTGAATACATATGCACGCACTACTTTTCAGTTTGTAACGTCCAGGCCTGAGTGTTCAGGCTGGAGTGTTTAGTTTTGTCTAGGTGTAGGGTTTCTTTTGTTCTATGGTGTGTATTTCTATGTTGGGGTAATGGTTCCCAATTAGAGGCAGCTGAGTCTCGTTACCTCTAATTGGGAACCATATACAGTGAGGGAAAAAAGTATTTGATCCCCTGATGATTTTGTACGTTTGCCCGCTGACAAAGAAATGATCAGTCTATAATTTTAATGGTAGGGTTATTTGAACAGTGAGAGACAGAATAACAACAAAAAAATCCAGAAAAACGCATGTGAAAAAATTTATGAATTGATTTGCATTTTAAAGAGGGAAATAAGTATTTGACCCCTCTGCAAAACATGACTTAGTACTTGGTGGCAAAACCCTTGTTGGCAATCACAGAGGTCAGACGTTTCTTGTAGTTGGCCACCAGGTTTGCATACATCTCAGGAGGGATTTTGTCCCACTCCTCTTTGCAGATCTTCTCCAAGTCATTAAGGTTTCGAGGCTGACGTTTGGCAACTCGAACCTTCAGCTCCCTCCACAGATTTTCTATGCGATTAAGGTCTGGAGACTGGCTAGGCCACTCCAGGACCTTAATGTGCTTCTTCTTGAGCCACTCCTTTGTTGCCTTGGCTGTGTGTTTTGGGTCATTGTNCCCGTGTAGTTCTGGGCTGATTCCTCACCATTCTCATGATCATTGCAACTCCATGAGGTGAGATCTTGCATGGAGCCCCAGGCCGAGGGAGATTGACAGTTCTTTTGTGTTTCTTCCATTTGCGAATAATCGCACCAACTGTTGTCACCTTCTCACCAAGCTGTTTGGCGATGGTCTTGTAGCCCATTCCAGCCTTGTGTAGGTCTACAATCTTGTCCCTGACATCCTTGGAGAGCTCTTTGGTCTTGGCCATGGTGGAGAGTTTGGAATCTGATTGATTGATTGCTTCTGTGGACAGGTGTCTTTTATACAGGTAACAAACTGAGATTAGCAGCACTCCCTTTAAGATTGTGCTCCTAATCTCAGCTCGTTATCTGTATAAAAGACACCTGGGAGCCAGAAATCTTTCTGATTGAGAGGGGGTCAAATACTTATTTCCCTCATTAAAATGCAAATCATTTAATACAATTTTTCACATGCGTTTTTCTGGATTTTTTTGTTGTTATTCTGTCTCTCACTGTTCAAATAAACCTACCATTAAAATTATAGACTTATCCTTTCTTTGTCGGTGGGTAAACGTACAAAATCAGCAGGGGATCAAATACTTTTTTCCCTCACTGTATATGTTTGGGGTTTTGCACTTAGGTTTGGGGGTTATTGCTATTTGTTATGTTTATCGTGTTTAGGTTCATGCCATCGTGTTTAGGTTCATGCCATCGTGTTTAGGTTCATGCCATCGTGTTTAGGTTCATGCCATCGTGTTTAGGTTCATGCCACAGTGTTTGGTCATAGTTTAGTTAGTTGTCTAGTTCGGTTCCACGTCATGATCTTCGTTTATTGTTTTGTTCTGTCAAGTCCCGTTTGCAAATAAAGTATGTATTCTGGATACTTCGCTGCGCATTGGTCTGTCCCAAGAGATAACCGTGACACAGTTTTTTATATTTTTTATAATTTTTTCATTTCACTTCACCAATTTGGACTATTTTGTGTATGTTGATTACATGAAATTCAAATAAAAATATATTTAAATTACAGGTTGTAATCCAACAATTATTTTGCAAGGCACTGTATGGGCAGTAAAATTCAATTATTGTTAATCTAACTGCACTGCCCAATTTACAGTAGCTATTACAGTGAAAGAATACCATGCTATTGTTTAAGGAGAGTGCATAGTTATGAACTTAGGCACATTTGGATAGGCTTGATACAACATTTTGAACAGAAATGCAATGGTTCATTAAAGAAAAAAATAAGCAAACATGTTTGCTGTTCGCCAAAAGGCATGTGAGAGACTTTCCAAAACATATGGGAGAAGGTACTCTGGTCAGATGAGACTAAAATTGAGATTTTTGGCCATCAAGGAACACGCTACGTCTGGCGCAAACCCATCACCTCTCATCACCCCGAGAACGCCATCCCCACAGTGAAGCATAGTGGTGGCAGCATCATGCTGTGGGGATGTTTTTCATCGGCAGGGACTGGGAAACTGGTCAGAATTGAAGGAATGATGGATGGTGCTAAATACAGGGAAATTATGTTTCAGTCTTCCAGAGATCTGAGACTGGGACGGAGGTTCACCTTCCAGCAGGACAATGACCCTAAGCATACTGCTAAAGCAACACTTGAGTGGTTTAACGGGAAACATTTAAATGTCTTGGAATGGCCTCGTCAAAGCCCAGACCTCAATCCAATTGAGAATCTGTGGTATGACTTAAAGATTGCTGTACACCAGCGGAACCCATCCGGAACCCATGAATAGTTATGCATGCTCAAGGTTTCTGTTTTATTGTCTTATTTTATGTATTTTTTCACAAAAAAAAAATATTTTGCATCTTCAAAGTGGTATGCATGCTGTGTAACTCAAATGATACAAATGATACATGATGCACTGTATAATCTCTGGCTCATTAACATATTTTAAGGCGTGCCTTATAAGAGGCTATATTTGTTGCACCCGTGAGCGAGAATGCTGTACTACCACAAAATGCAGTAACATACTGTAAATTAGGAAGTTTACAAACCTTTTCCTGAAACTCCTACTGTTGTCAGTAATTTTCTGTATTTCAGAGTACAGTAGCAATACTGCATTTTTGTACCACCAAAAACCTTTGAACATTAGTGGGTGTGTGGCTGCTGAGCAGAGAATGGCTCATATTAATGGCTGAAAAAGAGTGAATGGAATGGCATCAAACACACATGGAAACCATGTGTTTGATACAATTGCACTTACTCCACTCCAGCCATTACTATGAGCCCGTCCTCCCCATTTAAGGTGCCACCAACTTCCTGTGGTCTTGAAGTTTTTCACTGTGGTGTGTGGCTATTTTTGTTGCACCCTTCAGTGAGAGTCCTGTAACAATTAAAGTGATAGGTGGTAATGGCTCCCCAACAATTACATTTATATTGGGGGCAGACCAGAGTGGCAGCAATTTGCAAACCTTTAACGGTTGAGTGGCTAACCATGTCCTTTAGATCTGTTTTGGCCTATTCTCTAGGCAGGTTTCCATTAACCCAGGTTTATTTGACAAAAGCAATGTCACAAAAATTATTCGTTGCGACATGTAGAATGAAAATGGCAGATAAAGGAGACATTTTCTAAAGATCAACATTTTTATCTATTCGACAGGGCTGGAGTTTTTTTCTTTATTGCGAAAGATGATGGAAAATGTGTTTTTTTGAATAAATAATGATTGCCAAATCATTTTGAAAGTATGCGGGGCACATGATGTCACCGAGTACCTATAAAGCTCCACTTCACGTTTGATTTTAAATGCCTACTGCTTGCAAAATCCAACTATAAAAATAATGTTTCTTTGCAGGACAAGGATTGTCCTGACTTTCAAAGATGCCTGAATTGCTTCGCCTTGCTTTTCTGGTCGGCTAGCAAGTTTCACCATCCAATTATTTCAGATCTACAGGAGAGCAAGTTTCATCGTGGCACGGACCGTGATGGGGGAAATTAAGCTTCCTGAAGCATTGAGGCTTTCCAGCCAATTGTGTAAAAAATGTGTTATTTACTCTGAGCTTCATTATCTGTTCACAATGCACATTAGTGACATCTGTTTGTCAGCAATAAATATCAACTTGTGATTATTAACATAATTTTTCCAATACTGATTTCATCAAAACTCTGTGGTGCAGTGGTAATTCATTGGCTTTACAGTTTTGTACAATCGTTAGGACCCATTTCTCATTTCTCTTTTTTTTCTTCACAGAGTGAGCACAACAGCAGTCTATGTGGGCTAAACTGTGGATCATTTTTCATAGCTTTGGCACAAAATTAATTCAATGACTATATCTTTAAAATTTTATGAATTATTTTCTCACTCAGATACAACCACCACCAAAACTCAATGTACTTACAGGCCAATTTGCCCATGTTTACATAGTCGTTTCAAAACTGTTAAACTTAAGTTCAAAACCTAACATAACACAAAATTCAATAAGACAGCTACATTTCTACAGTAATAACGTATTGAAATATATTCCAAATCTAAAAAATTAAATACCATCAAAACAATTACACCAACCACAGCTGATTCCCATTGTAGCTGAACACCTACCCAGGTGTTAGTCTTTACATTTAATTTCCATCTATACAAAAGGGGACATCTTAGGAATAATGCTGTACTGTGATGTAAACATGGACCCAGCCAGAGGAACTCTGAATGAGTCAAGCAAATCAGGAACCAATATGTCCAAGTAAGATGACTATAAAATACAGAACTGTTTTTTAACAAAACCAAACAGGGCAGAGGCACACAATGGTATGTGTTAGGCTATTACGGTAGTTTACATTATACCTAACTCTTATGTTGCCTTATTTTAGAGTCATAGAGATTAAAGCCAGGCAAACACCCCACATATTCATCTTTGTGGATGAGGCTGGTTTCAACTTGGCCAAAACACAGCGGCGAGAAAGGAATGTGATTGGGAAAAGAGCCACAGTGGATGTCCCGGGCCAGAGGGGTGCCAACATCACAAGGTGTGCAGCAATATCCTCTGATGGATTGCTGTTAAACAAACCGCTAATTGGGCCATACAACACCGAGCGTCTCATTTCATTCCTGGATGACCTCTATGGAAGGGTTGTGCCAGGTGAGGAAAGGGTTGCAGTGAGGCGAAATTGGCCAACGTTTGTAATTGTATGGGACAATGTGGCATTTCACCACTCCCGTGCAGTCACAGAGTGGTTTGTAGCCCATCCCAGGATGGTGTCACTTTTCCTCCCACCTTACTCTCCCTTCCTCAACCCCATAGAGGAATAATTTTCCTCATGGAGGTGGAAGGTTTATGACCACCATCCACATGATCAAATGTCCCTCCTGGATGCAATGAATGCTGGATGCCTGACCATATCTGCAGAAGATTGCCAGGGATGGACCAGGCACGCCAAAGACTCTTTGCTAGGTGTAATTCCCAAGATGACATAAGATGTGATGTGCATGAGAACCTGTGGCCAAATGCAGAAGACAGGGTTGACTAGCATTGCTACGATATCTGTATCGGTAGATGGTGTATATACAAATTATTGATTTTGGAATCACGCAATGCCAAAAAATTACATAAAACATATTGAAGCATATTATATCATGTCTGATTAATTCCTGTAACATATACTGCAGTGAATTCTAAACAGTAGTAAGGTGTCATTCTTGTTTAGTAAAGACATTTTACAAAATAAAAACTTTGTGTAATGCTACCTGTTGTGAGCGTTTTTTAGGTGTTACACCTTGCTAGTGTTATGGAAGAATGAGTTGATTTGAGACATGTATGAAGTGTTTTGGTCATTTTAGTGCATTGTGGATGTGAAATTAACTGCTGTGTCAAGCTGAAAGTTGGTTAGGAGAACTGTGAAGAGTTTTGAAAAAGTGACCTAAGTATTGAGAAATGGGCCCTAGCGATAAAACACCGTAATAGCTGGATTGCCAGGTTTGCATCTTACATCATACTTCCCTTTCATGCCTTCAAGTTTACTGTTTTTCTCAAATGAAATCTATGGCATTATTTAGGAAGCTTAAGACAGAAGCTTATACTACACTAAATAAAATGAAATATTTGGACAACATTGCAGAAACTGTGGTTTCACTATTTTCGAAATATTGTGCCTTCAACAGGATTTGACAACACACCCTCACTATCCTGATTGTTCCAAAGTTGCCCACTCTACTTGCTAAGCTACTGGTCAGATGTAATTACATGTCCAAAATCCTAACTAGATGTATAAGCACGGAATCCAGTAGAGGTCAGTGTTTGAAAGTAGATTAATCGAAGAAAGCACCAGAACCGCAGCAAAATCAGTGGGATAAAAAAAAGGTTGAAAAAACATGTGATCTAACAAAGCTTTGGACGTAATTGATGATGTACTTCTGATGAAGTTAGCTGCTTAGCGACTTCGACGCATGCCTCGGAGCTCCAGTATCAAACGTAACATCCCTAGTGATATGTTGGCACGAGAATTATTAGAATATGGCAAATATTAGTAAATTATTGCTTTCTATACATGCTGGGTTTCATGGGCTACCTGAGACATGAGGGTATACAGGCTGTCGCCAATTTATTAATGCTCAAGTTGCAAAAATGGGTGATGGAAACACTTCAAACACTAGCTTTTTGCAACAACAAAAAAAGTTTTATGTGTGACGTAATTTACGTCCAGCTGTTTTTATTGACTCAAGTTAGTTTAATGGAAACGCACCCTAGCAGGCAACTGTCACATCTATTTTCTATGCAAACTTTTAAATGTCAGCAGAAAATCACCGGACAAGCTTATGGAAACGGCTAATGTCAGTTTAGAAGCCATTGTTATGGCCTAAAGTGCAAATGATATAAAACACCAAAAATAGGTTGGGATGCTGTAATATATAATACATTTGACCAATTAGCAATTTTGTATTTGTATCTTGAATGCAATTCAACAATAAAGTATCTGTATTGCGGTTTTGCTATACATTTACTAGCGCACACTGTAAAATATTGTGCATTGTGGAGAAATATTGTGGGAGGAGAAAGAATCACTGGCTCATTAACATATTTTAAGGAATGCCTTATAAGTGCCTATATTTGTTGCACCCATTAGTGAGAGTCCTGTACTAATTTAAGTGATATGCGGTAGTAGTTCCCAAACAATCAAATCTATATAAGAATATGACCATTTAATGTTTACCTGTGTCAAATTTGATCTGTTTTTGCTCTGTAATCATGGATGGGTTTGAAACCTTTGATTAGGTCTCTAGAAATGTTTGTGATATAGAACAATTAATTAATATGATGTAATATGCAAATGCCTATGCATGCCTATGCAAATGCCCGCTTGTGCTAATCCCTTGTAATTACAGTAAAATACAGTCAAAATAGTTGTCTTAATATTTAATATTTACTGTATTGTACTGTAATTCATTGCTCTGGCATCAAGTTACCGTGAATATCTCTGTATTATATTGGCACTATCCAGAGATGGTCAGAGATATATCATAAGATATCTTGTTTTAATGACAATTATTTTGAAGACCAGTGTATCCTTAACTACAACAACACTTTCAGTAACAGTTACAGAAACATTTTACTTGCAATGACTGTAATATGTGTTTGTTTTATCAACCGTGGATGCACTGACTGTAAGTTGCTAAGGACAAGAGTGCCCGCTAAATGACCAAAATGTCAATGTAAAAATGAAAACTTGTAAAGAACACTGGGTGTTATGTCACTGCATGGGTAATTCCAGTAATATACTGTACATTAGATTACAGTAAAATGGATTACAGTAACTGTACTGTAGAATAAATTACTGGGCAATTGGTGCCAGTAAGTTACTGTCAATTTTACAGGAAATGTTTTACAGTGTATATGTGGCAGACAGACAGGTTGCATTCCAAATGGCACCCTATTTCCTATAATGCACTAGGCTCTGGTCAAAAGTAGTGCACTATGGTTCCATTTGGGAACAGGCACAGACAGGGCCACCGCTAACAGCTAGCGGCTAACCTTTAGTCTAGAGTGTGATTGAGGGGAGGCCTGCCGAGCCAAAGCCGAGCCCCTCCCCGGGGTGCCCATTGAGACAGCATGGCTCTAAACAAACGAGTGACAGGTCGGCGCGAAGCACACACACTAACATGCACAAAGCAAACACACACACACACACACACACACAGTCATACACACGCAACTCTCTTTCGTTATACTGTCTCTTTAGTAAGTGGCAGGCTGGTATTACTGTCACTTTGTTTTTCTCTTGCTGTTAGAATGAAATGGAATGGCAATTCCATTTGTGGGGATTAGTGGACACTAGAATCTGATGGTAATGCGGTACCGCTGTTAAGTGTCCTTTTTAACGACCATTCAGCACAGCATAGCAATGCGACGTGTGTGCCTGTGTGTGTGTACATACTGTACATGTGCCTGGGAAAGATTATGCCCATCTGTGCCCATATCTATATACAGTGCCTTCAGGAGGTATTCACAACCCTTGAGTTTTTCCACATTTTGTTGTGTTACAGCCTTTTTTTGTCACTGGCCTACACTCAATACCCTATAATGTCAAAGTGGAAAAATGTTTTTAGAAATTGTTACACATTAATTAAAAAAGGAAAATCTGAAATGTCTTGAGTCAATAAGTATGCACCCCCTTTGTTAAGGCAAACCTAAATAAGTTCAGGATTCAAAATATGCTTAACGAGTCATATAATAAGTTGCATGGACTCTGTGTGCAATAATAGTGTTTAACATGATTTTTGAATGACTACCTCATCTCTGTGCCCCACACATACAATTATCTGTAAGGTCCCTACCACAAAGACGAGGGAGGTTTTCCAATGCCTCGCAAAGAAGGGCACCTATTGGTAGATGGGTAAAAAAAGATATGAATATCCCTTTGAGCATGGTGAAGTTATTAATTACACTTTGGATGGTGTATCAATACATCCAGTCCCAACAAAGATATAGGTGTCTTTCCTAACTCAGTTGACAGAGAGAAGGGAAACCACACCGGGATTTCACCAGGAGGGTAATGGTGACTTTATAACAGTTACAGAGTTGAATGGCTGTGATAGGAGAAAACTGAGAATGGATCGACAACATTGTAGTTACTCCACAATACTAATGTAATTGGCAGAGGGAAAGGAAAGAAGCTTGTACAGAATCAAATTAACCTGAAACATGCATCCTGTTTGAAACAAGGCACTAAAGCAATACTGCAAAAAATGTGGCAAAGCAATTAACTTTTTGTCCTGAATACAAAGTGTTATGTTTGGGGCAAATCCAATACAACACATTACTGAGTACCACTCTCCATATTTTCAAGCATAGTGGTGGCTACATCATGTTATGGGCATGCTTGTAATCGTTACGGACTGGGGAGTTTTTCAGGATAAAAGAAGAAACGGAGTTGGGAGTTGAATTCACATTTCAGCAGGACAATAACCTAAAACACGAGGCCAAATCTACACTGGAGTTGCTTACCAAGAAGACAGTGAATGTTCCTAAGTGGACAAGTTACAGTTTTTACTTAAATCTACATGAAAATCTATGGCAAAACCTGACAATGGTTGTCTAGCAATGATCAACAAACAATTTGACAAAGCTTGAAGAATTTTTAAAAGAATAATAGGAAAATGTTGCACTTAGAGACTTACCCAGAAAGACTCACAGCTGTAATCGCGGCCAAAGGTGCTTTCACAAAGTATTGAGTCAGGGATGGGAATAGTTATGTAAATGAGAGAGTTCTATATTTAATTATCAATACATTTGCAAAAATGTATAAAAACATATTTTCACTTTCTCATTATGGGGTATTGTGTGCAGATGTGTGAGATAAAACTTTTGTGTGAGAGATGTGTGAGATAAACATTTTGAATTCAGGCTGTAACACAGAAAAATATGGAATAAGTCAAAGGTTAGGAATACTTCCTGAAGGCACTGTATTGGCCATGGCACCCTAGTAGCAGCCTAAAGCAGAGAGCCCCTGTAAATGTGTACATATTTAGTAATAAAAAATATAAAAATATATCTTATTATTATTTTGATAACATTTTGTTTTATTGCATATTTCTGGTGGTTTTGACCAACAGATTTGCAGGTAGACTGACAGGTCAACTCTTTTTGGCTTAGCTGTAAAATCTTTTTTGTTTCACCTGGATACTGGTTCCTGATCTTTTGAAAGCATCAATTGATGAGTCACCTGAAGCTTGAGAGGAATGGGAGATGCAGTTCAGCAGCAAACAGTAAAGATATTGACAGAATTGCAGACAAAAAAATGTCTCGATTTTCAATGTCATAGCTTCAAATCCTTGAAATTAAATATTCAAAAGCATATTAGCTGACCGTGCAGCCTTTTGTTTTGGTTCTAGAGGTTTTAATCTAAGAATGGCATGTCGGTCGTTGATTGCTTCGACACTGTCCATGCAGGAAATTGATCTGTGCCTGTCCTTAATGAATGGGATTGTCAGATGCGCCTGATGAAGCTGTAGCTTTATGTGATTAAGCTTCAAGTGCAGCCAGTCAATGAAAGTCAATATTGCAGTCAGTCGTTCAATAATCAATGCAGTGACCCTTAACTTTCTAAAGCAAACGTGTGTGTGAAAGTATTTGTCGCTTCATCAATCAATCAATCACATTTATTTATAATGCCCTTTTTACATCAGCAGATGTCACAAAGTGCTTATACAGAAACCCAGCCTAAAACCCAAACAGCAAGCAGTGCAGATGTAGAAGCAGGAGTAAGGAGTATTGTAAAGCAATTACAATGTACAGATAACACAGCCATTTTTGATATCCTTCACATACACCATATTTGTGTTTGGGGCTGCTGAACTGATAAAGTGACTAGGACAGAGACATAATAAGCAGCCAAACGACACAATGGCGTTTAATTTACAGCTGATTGTTGTCACAATTTTCTCTTATATTACCCTCCATTGTGTTTTAACATCATTCATTCACCCAACAGTAGAAGTTGTTTGTAAGTTTGAGTTGCATAATGCATTCATTTGGAGCGGAAGTAGTGGATGATTTCCCGTTATCTTAGAGTCTTATACCATTATACCATTTTATTACACCAGTTTCTACTGACCGTATACAATGTGAGGATAGAGAAGTGTGTGTGTGTGTGTGTGTGTGTGTGTGTGTGTGTGTGTGTGTGTGTGTGTGTGTGTGCGTGCGTGTCCGTATGTCACAAATGAGTACGGCTTGTCCCAGTATCCCTAACTCAGCACACCTGCCAAGTATTTACAATGAATACATAATGAAATGAAAGATGTGTTGGACTCTAGGAACTCTTTGCCAAACATTAAACATTTCTGCTAATATTGTGTCACTGTCGCTTTTTAGTCATCACTTGATTTGTAGCAACTAATAGCGTGAATGTTCAGAGTAAAGCTTCAGCTCCAGCAGATGATTAAATATTTTAGTCTGTGTCTCAAATGGCACCTTATTCCATTTATAGTACACTACTTTTGACCAGGGCCCATAGGGCTCTGGTTAAATCTAGTGCACTATACAGATGTAGGATCTTAATTTGAGCCAGTTTGCTAAAGCAGGAAAATTACCCTGCAGCAACAGGAAATGTGAATTATTATGTGGATTATAATCAATTGACATTTTTGTAGGGGTTGATAAATTTTTTGTAAGGGAAAATCAATCTGAAATGTAAACGTGGAAGTCAAACTTAAACCACAAATAAACTGCAATGTTCTCCTGCAACAGGATGATACAATTAAGATCCTACATCTGTATAGGGACTAGGGTGCCATTTGGAATGTAGAAATATTGGCAGGTAATTTATGCTATTTCTGGTAGTTTACATCATTCAAAGAGTGTGGAAGAAGTATATAACTACTCAGCAATGCTGCCTGCAACTATCAAAATTAGCAGTATGTAGCGTTTTGAGGCTGCTATACTGTAGAGCTGGAAACGATGGGTCACTCATTCATTCATTTCCTTATTTTGTGTTTGCTTTCCAAATGGCACGCTATTCCCTATATACTGTAGTGGACTACTTTTGACCAGGACCAATGGGTCTCTGGTCAAAAGTAGTGCACTATAAAGGGAATAGTGTCCCATTTGGGATGTAGCCTGTGTCACACTATAAATCAGGCTTCACTTAAATAAACCAGCTTACTACAGTGTCTGTGGTTAAGAGGAGTGGAAATGTGTGAAGAGCACGTGAATTGTTACCAGCCATCACGTCTTAATGTGTTTTTTTTTCTGTATTCTTGGCTTAAAGTATTCAACATACATATATTTCTCACCATTGTGATTTGGAAGCATTCAAGCTTTGCAAGCTTGCTCTATGTGCATTTCTCAGTGTATAATTTG
Organism: Hucho hucho; assembly: GCA_003317085.1. Taxonomy (NCBI): domain Eukaryota; kingdom Metazoa; phylum Chordata; class Actinopteri; order Salmoniformes; family Salmonidae; genus Hucho; species Hucho hucho. The sequence goes on from QNTS01000468.1 coordinate 891,638, forward strand.
CCTGAGATGACTCACCCAAGAGTTACTTTACTCAGTCTTTAACCTCATTGTCTCCAATCCTTTTTTTTTATATATGATTCTAAGGAATTATTCTCCACCCACCGAATGTTTAGGGGTTATTAAGGCATAGAAAAAGAACATCTGAAAGTAGCTCACAGAGAAGCTGTATCAACATTAGCATGTAATCAAATACATGGAGGCAACTTCATATTTCATACCCATACTGTCCTGCTTAATTTGCATAGAAGTGTGTCCAATTTAAAATTTCAGTGGATTTGTAGACCTACATAATGCTCTGAGATTGCAACACAACAGACGTTTCAAATAGCTACCCGATTAATTAGTTTCACCTGACCACACACATTGAGCTCTATTGAAACACATTAGATTCACAGTCAGGCCTACATTAGTGTGACCACTGCTGAATCTACCTCAAAAGACCACAAGAGACCACAAAGCCTGGCCCTAGTATATGCAGACTTGGCCTGGCTCTCTCCTCTTCTGCCTTTTGATACACCAGGACTGGGATATCTCAAAAGAGATACACTGACCCTATCCCCCTCTCCTCTGTCTGTCCACAGTCTTAGTCCTGTTTTTTTTAAAGACTGGGGCAGTGTGAAAGCGATCAGAAGACACTGTTAAGGCAGATATGGATCCACTTTTGCACTGCTCAGCTGGACAGTATGAGAGGAAGAGATCAAACGGCCATGCAACTGGCCGTGACAGTCGTCGTAATGAGACCAGCCAGTGGATCTCAGACATGGACCCAGGCTACAGCCCAAATGCCACCCTATTCCTTATATAGTGATAGGCAATAGGGTGGCATTTGGGACATAGACCAAGACTGCTGTCTGAAGCCATGGCATGTAGCCTAGGATCACGTTAATGAATCCCCACTGAGCCTCCCTCCTTCCATCCCTTCATCCCTCTCTCCCTCCAGCCCTCCTTCCTATGACTAGTTCAAACTCTCTTATGTCCCTCTCTCCTTCCCTCCCTCCCTTCCTCCCTTCTTTCTTACCTCTCTCTTGCCACTCTCTCATTCCCACTTCTCCCTCTGTCACTTCATCCTGCAACATTCCAGATCCCCTCCATCCTTCCTTCCCTTTCTCCCTCCCATGACTCTCTCATTACCACTCTCCCTGTTACTGTCCCTCTCTTACCTTCCTCCATCCTCCTCCCTGCTTCAGCCTTATTAGTGTAATCACACCATTAACTTGTGTGTCAATACTTTGTACTGGGGGCAAAGTTATTTCATAAATATTTCATGACCGCTGAGGCTCAGTCTCAGGCTGGGCTTGGCAGTGCGATGTGTTGTGATAGCATGTCCTCCAAGACTCGTTTGCTCACTCCCATAATATTTGAAGGGAACTCAGGGGCATGCTCTTTCAGGCTGCGTCCCAAATGGATCCATATTCCCTACATAGTGCACTACTTTTGACAAGGGCCAATGGATCTCAGATCAAAAGCATTGCACTACATATGGAAATAGGGTGCCATTTGGGATGCATTCCCACTGTCTCTCTGCTTTCGGTGTCTCTATGCTCTAGTAATTAGCCACTGTGGTGTAGAGAAGAAGTGCTTAACTGGGCCTGATTCCTACTGGTCCCTCTGCCAGCAAGGCAGCAACAGTCACACCACAGTGGCCCCAGCTCCCTGCTCCAAACTTTACTAAAAGTAAACTTCTTTATCCTTACACTTTATCTGTGGTGTGAAAAGCAATGCAGATTATTGCACTATTCTATATCCAGAGATCCCTCTGTATCTTTGAGAAGGAGGCTTAGGGCTTTTGTGTAAGAAATATTTTTGCTACTTTCACAACCAGAATTATGGGCACAGTAGCAGGCGGTGGCGCGTTAAGACTGGGTTTTGATGAATATAAAAGTTGTGAGTGTGTCGAGGCTTGACACCCTACTGGTCAATCAGAACGTGCTCCATTGCACGCTCTGTCTTTTACAGTGCCTTGCAAAAGTATTCATCCCCCTTTTGCGCTTTTCCTATTGTGTTGCATAACAACCTGTAATTTAAATATATTTTATTTGGATTTCATGAAATGGACATACACAAAAGAATTGTGAAGTGAAATTAAAAAAACTTGTTTCAAAAAATTCTAAAGTGGTGCATGCATATGTATTCAGCCTCTTTGCTATGAAGCCCCTATATAAGATCTGGTGCAACCAATTACCTTCAGAAGTCACATAATTAGTTAAATAAAGTCCACCTGTATGCAATCTAAGTGTCACATGATCTCAGTATATATACACCTGTTCTGAAATGCCCCAGAGTCTGCAACACCACTAAGCAAGTGGCACCATGAAGGCCAAGGAGCTCTCCAAACAGGTCAGGGACAAAGTTGTGGAGAAGTACAGATCCGGGTTGGGTTATAAAAAATATCAGAAACTTTGAACATCCCACGGAGCACCATTAAATCCATTGTAAAACAATTGAAAGAATATGGCACCACAACAAACCTGCCAAGAGAGGGCCGCCCAGAAGGAGTTGCAAAGCTCCACAGCGGAGATTGGAGTATCTGTCCATAGGAAGAGGGGCCAGAAAAAAGCTATTGCTTAACTTCTTAGGGAGCGGCTCCCGAGGTGACGGTTTTGGAGAGTCTGGCGTGCCCAAAGTAAATTGCCTCCCACTCAGGCCCAGAAAATAGGATATGCACATAATTAGTACTATTGGATAGGAAACACTCTGAAGTTTCTAAGAGTGTTAACATAATGTCTGTGAGTATAACAGAACGGATATAGCAGGCGGAAACCCGAGGAATTTCTGTCCTGGAAAAAGTGTTTTTGACACATTGCCTCATTTTGAACCCCTCCCTATTGAAAACAGCCATTTCTGGGAGTAAGATTGCAGTACCTATTGCTTCCACTGGATGTCAACAGTCTCTAGACAGTGTTTGGTGATGTTTAGTTGCTCTGGATGGTAATAGAAGAAGAATTTCGAACTAGTCATCGGATGTAAACAGAAGAGGAAGCGCGTTCACGGGCTCGCACGCGCTGTGGTTTTTTCTTTTCCTATCGTTCAGTTTATAATCCGGTTGAAATATTATAGTAAATATACATAAAAGTGTTCCTAAGGATACATTATCAATGATGTTTGATTGTTCTTGGACAAGTGTATAGGTATAGGTTGAACGCGTTCTTTTCACGGTTCAATGGGCGAGTGGACGCTGTATTTTATGAACATAACGCGCCAACCAAACGGAGATTTACGGATATAATAAATGACTTTTTCCAACAAAAGAACCATTGGATGTCTTCGTTGGACACTTGGGAAGCCCTCAGCAGAAGTTCTTCAAAAGGTAAGGGATTTGTTTTCGCTGTGAAATGTGTTTTGTGTGAACCGCCCCACCACTTCGTAAGTAGTTAACAAACTATAGTTTTGGCAAGTCGGTTTGGACATCTACTTTGTGCATGACACAAGTCATTTTTCCAACAATTGTTTACAGACAGATTATTTCACTTATAATTCACTGTATCACAATTCAAATGGGTCAGAAGTTTACATACACTAAGTTGACTGTGCCTTTAAACAGCTTGTAAAATTCCAGAAAATGATGTCATGGCTTTAGAAGCTTCTGATAGGTTAATTTACATAATTTGATTCAATTGGAGGTGTACTTGTGGATGTATTTCAAGGCCTACCTTCAAACTCAGTGCCTCTTTGCTTGACATCATGGGAAAATCAAAAGAAATCAGCCAAGACCTCAGAAAAAATTGTTTAAACCTCCACAATGTTCTCTCTACTATTATTCTGACATTTCACATTTTTAAAATAAAGTGGTGATCCTAACTGACGTAAGACAGGGAATTTTAACTAGGATTAAATGTATTTGGCTAAGGTGTATGTAAACTTCCGACTTCAACTGTATGTATAATACACTATATATACAAAAGCATGTGGACACCCCTTCAAATGAGTGGATTCGGCTATTTCAGTCACACCCATTGCTGGCTGACAGGTGTTTAAAATTGAACACAGCCATGCAATCTCCATAGACAAACGTGGGCAGTAGAATAGCCTAGCTGAAGAGCTCAGTGACTTTCAACTTGATAACACCTTTGCAACAAGTCAATTCGTCAAATTTCTGCCCTGCTAGAGTTGCCCCGGTCAACTGTAAGTGCTGTTATTATGAAGTGGCAACGGCTCAGCCACAAAGTATTAGGCCACACAAGCTCACAGAACGGACCGCCGAGTGCTGAAGCCTAATCGCCCAACAGCAGTGCCTGTCCTCACTAATGCTATTGCGGCTGAATGGAAGCAAGTCCCTGCAGCAATGTTCGACGTGTATGACAACTTGTTCGAGTTCCCGCCAATATCCAGCAACTTTGCACTACCATTAAAGAGGAGTGGGACATTCCACTGGACACAATCAACAAACTGATCAACTCTATGTGACGGTATCTGTGACCAACAGATGCATATCTGTATTCCCAGTCATGTGAAATGCATAGCTTAGGGCCTAATTAATTGAATTCAATTGACTGATTTCCTTCTATGAACTGTAACTCAATAAAAGCTTTAAAATTGTTGCATGTTGCCTTTATATTTTGGTTCAGTGTAGTTGCTGACAACCTACAGTCAAATTTTGGCACCAGTAGAGTAGCTTTTTCGCAATATACAGTGGGGCAAAAAAGTATTTAGTCAGCCACCAATTGTGCAAGTTCTCCAACTTAAAAAGATGAGAGAGGCCTGTAATTTTCATCATAGGTACACTTCAACTATGACAGACGAAATGAGAAAAAGAAATCCAGAAAATCACATTGTAGGATTTTTTATTTATTTATTTGCAAATTATGGTGGAAAATAAGTATTTGGTCA